>JAMKCF010000367.1:0-27296 GCA_023634235.1 Pisaster brevispinus | reverse complement strand
CACCATACATGTAGTTATATCAGTAACTCACCATAGTTTTGTCAGTAACTCACCATAGTTATGTCAGTAACTCACCATAGTTATGTCAGTAACTCATCATAGTTGTCAGTAACTCACAATAGTTATGTCAGTAACTCACCATAGTTTTGTCAGTAACTCACCATAGTTATGTCAGTAACTCACCATAGTTATGTCAGTAACTCACCATAGTTTTGTCAGTTACTCACCATAGTTTTGTCAGTAACTCAGCTTAGTTATATGTCAGTAACTCACCATAGTTATGTCAGTAACTCACCATAGTTTTGTCAGTTACTCACCATAGTTTTGTCAGTAACTCACCATAGTTATGTCAGTAGCTCATCATAGTTGTGTCAGTAACTCACAGTTGTCAGTAACTCACCATAGTTTTGTCAGTAACTCACCATAGTTATGTCAGTAACTCACCATAGTTATGTCAGTAACTCATCACAATAGTTTTGTCAGTTACTCACCATAGTTTTGTCAGTAACTCAGCTTAGTTATGTCAGTAACTCACCATAGTTATGTCAGTAACTCACCGTAGTTTTGTCAGTTACTCACCATAGTTTTGTCAGTAACTCAGCTTAGTTATGTCAGTAACTCACCAAAGTTATGTCAGTAACATCACCATAGTTTTGTCAGTTACTCACCATAGTTTTGTCAGTAACTCAGCTATGTCAGTAACTCAACATAGTTATGTCAGTAACTCACCTTAGTTCTGCAGTTCCTATGTCCTTTATAGACCATCTTGAACTCAGGTTTCATGACGTTACTCAATTGTAACTCCTCTTTCTCCTTGGCTTCTCGCTTAGCCCGGATCAGCTCTCGGAATCGAAACTCACTCACGCTCGGTGGGCGGGCCTCGAAACCTCTTCCTCATAACTGCAAATAACAGTTTGTAAATCTTGTCAGAGGCAGGCACAACCATCTTCCTTACTATTGATCATCATTTCAACTGATGATGTGACACATGACTCATGTTTACAACAGAGACCACTGGGTCAAAGGTTATAGCAGGCACAAAGTGTTGTGTCATGACTCGTGTTTACAAAAGGGATTGCTGGGTCCGAGGTTAGCAGGCATAAAAAGTTGTATCATAATCGAGTGGTCTAGTGCGTCGGACTTTGCAAGCTCTAGTTTCTAAGGGAGCGTTACAAAAGTGGGACATGTCATAGGCGCAAAGTAATATGTTCCCGTAGTCATATCACTGCACTGCAAGAACCTGTGCTAGACTGTGACATTGTGTCAACCTAGGGGTACATTCACAAGGGAGAGTTACGCATATTTTGAAAGCTGGAATTCTGCCTCTGTGTGTGGCATATCGTGTAATACCTAATTCCGGGCCTTAGAAACTATTGTCGCAAGGAAGGTATTATTTTGCATTCAGAGACCATTGTATTTCACTGTATTTCGGCTCAATGGAGGTCCAGACCAAGCAGACCAAGATTCCAGCAATGGTTCCCGCCATGGAACAAATTTGTGTCCGAGGTTTTGCTATTCACGGTAATAGAACATCGTATTTTTCTGACAGAGAATTAAAAAACAACTAATCCTGTCCTTCAAAGGGTACATTCAGACGTGTAGTTAAACTAAGCCTTAATCCAAAAGTGTTAGAATAACCCTCCGTTTAATGCAAAAAACCCGTCCGCGAGGGTCAATTTGACCAACAAAGTGGGCTCTTTAGACTGAACAAAAAAAAGGTGGACTAGCGCAGTGTAGCCCAAGATTGACGACCTACCTCCCGCTGCGAGGCCCAGTAATCTATGGTTGGAATGCAACTGACCTGCCACTTCCAGTCTATTTCACTCTGTGTGACCCCGACCGGGCAGAAAAGGTGACATCATCCTGATGTTTATCATTTGCATGCATGTGTGCGTGTGTGTGTGAGTTCGCCTCCATTTTTATGTATGTTTTATGTGCATTGCTCGCTGGTCGCCTTATTTTCAGTAATCGTTGTGGTTTATTTATTTTTTGCTCGTCGCCATTTCCCGTTTTTGTACAATGACCTGCCAGTCTCAGCAAGAAAACCAGCGAAGGTCAAACTGGATGGGCCGTGAGATATTTGCTCTTATGAATATTTTAGGCAACGAGGAGTACCGCCATGCAAACGACGACCCTTTCTCCAAAAAGAAGAAAATAATGGAGCGAATTTCAAGTCGCTTAGCCGAATTGGAATACAACAGATCGGTAACGCAAATAACCAATAAACTAAAACAACTAAAGACGAAATACAAACAGTTCGAACAATTCTACTATTCTTGCGTCTCTCCGCTGCCTTTCCTTCATCACATCCCCGCCGCGGTATCCTTCGTCGGAAAAACTCTGAGCAAACGGCAGTAAAAAAAAAATAATTGAAAGGAGTTCGAGCAAGTTCTCATTTACAGGCGCCTTTTTTTTTACGTTGTTGTTGTCTGCATAGCAGCCTGGCATCATAAATAAAACCCAGCAAAGTACGCATGCGCAATCTGATGGACCGGAACCAGCAGTCGGTAAGGATCAACAAAGCATGACCAAGTAATCAACCTCAAGGCTCAGTTTAGTCCGCTGGACTAGAATAAACTTATGTGAGAACGCAAGCCCAATTTGGATTAAGTCATGTTATCTTGTGGACACCCACGATGGTCGGTTTAAGGGTAAATTTAACCCCACGTCTGAACGTACCCGAAGCGGTAGGTGTTGGGCCTGATAATAAGGACCAGCTAATTGTAAACAATTGAGAAACAGCTTTATTTTATTCCCCTACCACCGATTTTCAAGTAAATAGAGACAGTGTGTTGATTTGCACACAAAAAACTAAACAACAAGAACAATTTTTTTTAATAAAGACAACTGTCTTGGTTGAAAAAATGGGCAATGAAAAGTATAGTGTGGTAGTTTATTGCTGCACAGCGGTTCGGGTTGGATCGATCTCTTTCCCATTTCAAGTTGTGATCATTGATGTATGCCAGACTGCAGGACAGTGTTTTGATGAACGCAATTGCAATAAGCGATGTGCCATGTGCGATGTGCCATTCTTGACGGCGCAAACTGCATTTGCTTTCTTGAAATTTGCACATAAGTTGCAGTTTCACTCATATGTACAGCATGTACAGTACATAGAGTGAGCTAGTTGCGGTGTAGCAATGATGTGAATGAAACGGCACACGCTCTCCCAGCAGGATTTCATTGGACAATTTGTCCATGTATGATACATTTTGCTTTTAATCAAAGTGCACGTTTTCTAACGGTCTTGATGAGCCAAAATGATGCTCGAGACCAAGAAAGTGAGGTCCGACACATAAGACCAAGACCGGGATGTCCAAGACTATGCATGATTGAGACCAAGACCAGAATAATCTGATGGTTGGTTGAGCATTCAGCATTCAAGTAATTGTAGCAAAATTAATCACAATTTATGTTTCAATCGTAATGTATAATTCAACACATAAAAATGCTAAAGCAGGTTGGAAAAGGCCTCATTTGCCAGTTGCATGCACACATGTGGTCTCCCCATGTACCCCCCCCCCCCATATATGTCCAGTGCCCACCCAGCCCCAAGGTGCCCTTCCCACAAATAAAAATTGCGATAGTTCTCACAAAAATAAACAGAAAATGAAGACATCATTTTTTTTTCATAAATCTGTATAATCAAAATGTAGTGAACGATCACAATTGGGATTGCTAACGCGGACACAAAATGCCATAAGATTATGGAGGCCACCTTCAGCATCCCCCTTCAAAATTAAAAGCATGTGGCCTGGATGTGATTTTACAACACAAATTGAAAGGCTATTTTGTTGGATGTGATTTTGGGGCTAGAATGTGATTTTATCCAAAATCACATCCGAGCCAGAAATCACATCCATGGTAATTGCTCATAGCCAAAATCACATCCACTGTCTGGCTGCATTACCAAAATCACATTCACTGTCTAGGCCCTTGCCAAAATCACATCCGAGCCAGAAATCACATCCGTGATAATTGCTCATAGCCAAAATCACATCCACTGTCTGGCTAAATTACCAAAATCACATCCACTGTCTAATTGGCCCTAGCCAAATCACATCCAATCCAGAAATCACATCCAGTTAATTGTGAATTGCAAAAATCAAACCCACTGTCTGGCTCCATTACCAAAATCACATCCACTGTCTGGCTGCATTACCAAAATCACATCTACTGTCTGGCTGCATTACCAAAATCATGTGCGAGGCAGAAATCACATGGGTACATTTCGCTGCTAACTTCGCTGCTCACGCTAGCTATATTAGCAAAATTATTTAACCGTGTGAGCACAAAACTTAGCTATTTTTGCTGCTAACTTCGCTGCTAACTCCAAACGTTAGCAGCGAAAATTTCTGCTGCTAATAACTCAACTAAGCAATGAAATTTGATACTTTGAACGCAGTTAAAGGAATTTTAGCAGTGTGTTTTTCTCGTGTGAACGCAACTGAACTTAGCTAGCTGTAAACATGATTTCAGCTTGATTTTTTGATGCTGTTTATTGTTTTCTCCTTGTGTTGCACAAATAGGCCTAGACATTTTCCCCTCACTTGCCGCCGAATTTACTAAAGTTTTTACATCTAAGTTGACGTCATCTATATTCATCATAACGGTTAAATTATACTCATAACATAAACAGAGCATAAAGCTTAGACGAAAGAATCGGCCACTTTTAGGATCCATGTTGGTAAACTATCGAATCGATCCAAAAACGTTTCCCATGGCCGCCGGAGGTAATCAACCTCTTTCCCATAGACAGGCAACGCACGTGCTGTGGTACGATGACATCGCACACAAATGGGGGCGAAATTGTAACACTGAACTTGGCTGATGATGCAATGTGTTCAGTGACAAGAACAGACCATAAAAAACCATTTCTCATTCCGAATCACTGGGAATTATTTTTTTTTGAACATTATTTGTTATGCTTGATGTTACTACTTGATCAATATCATTATATATGATCACTTGATCATAATGATCATCATTCATGTTAACCCCTGAAGTTATAAACAAGTACATGTACTACATGAAATTGGCAAAACCTAAAAGTAAGAGGAGAATTGACAATATAAAAGAGTAGTTAAAATGGAACGCCACTAATTTGAACCGCAACATTTGTATACAAATTCTTTCAGAGTAAAATAAGTATTGGGTAAAAAACAATATTGCTAAGGACGGTGAAGACCATGCAGATGTGCAAATTCGGCGTCACACAGGAGCGAGTTTTGCTTTCCTTTATACAGTTTGCTTCCGATCATTGTCAGATAATAATCATTTATATAAATATTAATATGGATTTTCAATCGAGAAAGTTCTGAAATTTTTAAACAAAATAAATCCACAAACATGACAAATGTTGAATTTTGACATTTTGTCAACGCGTGCTCTCGAAAACCAGTATGAATGTATAGCTTTTTGCTTGTCAAATGTTAAATGCAATTTAGGAATTGTACAAAATTTAGTTTGAGATGGACGTCGCATCAACTACCTGAACTTGGTGTAAAAAGTTTGTCCATACAACAAGCAAGAAAAAAATTAACCCCCACAAATTTGAATTTTGGACATCTTCTCACAGTTGTGCTCTCAAAATCCAGTATGAATGTGTAGCTTTTTGCTTGTCAAATGTAAATGCAATTTAGGAATTGTAATAAATTTAGTTTGAGATGTTGCATCAACTACCTGAACTTAGTGTAAAAAGTTTATTTCCATACAACAAGCAAGAAAAAAATTAAACCCCAAAATGTTGAATTTTTGGCATCTTGTCACAGTGCTCTCAAAACCCAGTGTGAATGTATAGCTTGTCAAATGTTAATGTAACATAGGAATTGTACAATTTTTTTTTTAAAATAATGTCCAACCACTACCTGAAAATATTACCATTTTCTTGTTGTTTAAAAAATAGCAACAAATGCGAATATTTCACTGGTAGGTGCGCCCTCAAGTGCAGTCGTGAACAAAAAACCTACAGGAAGCCAACTTCGTGCCCGGCTGGCTATGCATCGATCCCAGTATGGAATGTGGGCACTCTTTTTGTCCACATGGTATGACCATTGAGAACCTTTCTCTATGGTATTGTTTTGTCCCAACTTGACAATCGCCCCAACTATGTTTGGGACCAGTGCAGCTCCAGCTTGAGTGTTAAAGTTGGGGCATCCCAACTATAGTTGGGATTGCCCATAGAGCTCAACAGGATACCCTGATCAATCATGCATTGATTACTGCAGAGCCGGTCGCGTGCCGGTCGGTGCCCACGAGGTTTTGAATGCCCTTTGGTTGTAATATTTTTGCTCACAATGGACGGCTAACTCGGCGTATAATTGTCTTTATAGAGGGTTCTGATCAGCGGCCACATGCCGGGTGAAGTTTTAAGTCTCAAAGTAGTCCTAGGCAATTAACTTCCCTTCTCTCGGAAAAACCAAAATTCGAATTACATTCAAATATTCTAAAGAGTATAAAGTGATCTTAATAACTTCATACTTACAATCGGTTTTTATAAAGCTCATTCATGGAGGGGGGGGGGGGGTGTTCTGTGTATTATAGTTAGGGCCCCCCAACTTTAACACTCAAGTTGGGACGACGATTGTCAAGTTGGGGCGGAACAGTATTCCGTCCTTGCATTTTTGCTCTGTGGCACAACTATGGAGAATGGCATTATTATTAGTATTCGGGCCACAAATGTTGATTTACCATTTATTTTGTGTTGAACACAACACATGGATGAAAAAAGGTTTTTAAGCAATGTTAGTGGAATATCTCGCCCCACATATGCCTCGATTTCGTGTACGGGATCTTCTTGGTATCTTGATGAAAAATGGTTAAAACAAGATAGGTTAAAGCTGGTAATATTGTCACTGACTGATTTCTTACTGAACACCCATTTTGTTCAGACTTATAAAATTGCATGTTTTACTATGGTTTTATATACAGCTTCAATTCAATATAGTAAGACTCTAAGAGTGTGGTCTTGCTTGACCCTTTGGTTTAGCTCAAATCGAGATTAAAAAACCCCACACACAACAACACTACTGGGAGAAAATAGCCACTGGTGTCCCCCCCCCCCACCCTCGTTATGTAATTGAAGGCTGTTGCAGTGCCCCGGGGAATAACAACAGCACCACTCTCTGAAGCAATCTAATATTTATAACACTAATGATCAGCTAACACTCGATGCTTACTGATCGTTTCTGAATCTGCAGATGAAATTCAGCACAATCGCCGTGTAACGGCCAGATACTATTATATAGCAGAGCGATATGCCACTCTATTCGGACAATCTTGAATACAGAATATGAACCTTTTCGATTTAGTGGCTATCCAAAGCATACAGTTTGCAATGCGTATAGTCAGCATCAACGAAATGAAATATGCGAGCACGCGAGAGAGTGCCCCTGCCAAACATCAAACTGTACAAATGTACAGCCCAGAAACAGTTCTCAAGTCAAATTCCAAGTAAGTTAACAAGTATAGGCATGTGAACATAATTTAATAAAATAGTACACACACATAATTAAGGGTTAAATTTACGTAGAGGTATTATTTTGGTGAAAAATCCGGACAGCGGATGTGATTTTGACTAGGATGTTATTTGGTTAGGGCCCAGACACTAGATGTGATTTTGGTAATGCAGCCAGACAGTGGATGTGATATTTGCTAGGAACAATTACTATGGATGTGATTTCTGGCTTGGATGTGATTTTGGCAAGGGCCCAGACACTAGATGTGATTTTGGTAATTCAGCCAGACAGTGGATGTGATTTTGGATAAGTGGCAATTAACCCTTTCGTTACCGAATTGTTTGGACATAAACAACCGCTGGTGACCGCATTGTCAGAAAGCTTTCATTCAAAGGCCATTTTTACAAACTCCATTATCTCCTTGAAGATATTGTTTTACAGCAAAATAAGTAATAACAAAGTTCTTCCTTATTGAATTCCCTTTCATATAACCTAAAACTCATTGAGATTGGTCCAATAAATGTTAAAGTTCTTGGTCTTTCTTTCCTCAGTGCAATCTGTAATCTCAAACACTTTTTTGTACACAACCATATGGCGCTCCGTAGGTGTTTGGCTTTTCGGATCTTCCTATTCCAATTTGAAGAGATTGCATAATAGCAACCCTATTTTATTTTACCACCATTGGAAAGATCCGATCTTTCTCTTTCCAATGATGGTAAGCTTGGGTATGGAGGGTGAACATGGACAAAACTACAACTTTATTACAAATGGCCTTTGTGCTCAGGCTTGAGTGCTTTTTTGTGGGCAAGCTTGGTCGACTAAAGTCGCCAATGGTAAGGAAGAGGGGGTATGAGTGCAGTCGACTAAAGTCGCCTATGGTAAGGAAAGGGTTAACCAAGGATGTGATTTCTGGCTCGGATGTGATTTCGTTGGTGTGGATGTGATATTGGACAATCTGTCCTAAAATCACATCACATCATATCGATTCACTTTTCCATTTTTTCCATCCAGGCCATTGAGTGGAAGATATGGTTGTAGTTGCTTCACGGTGATAGATTAAAAGTAAAAGGCTGAGGTGATTGAGATGTCTTTCTTTTTGAATGATAATATATTATGACTAGTTACATGTACTTTATACAAACATTTACGCAATATCCATTTTTATATAGGGCCTACAGTTGACATTTTGCACATTTCCATTGATTGGCCTAACCAAGGCGGCCAATGCACGGGGTCAATACACTGATACCACAAACTACCACAAAATGGCTAATACCTTCCAGGCTAGAACTTGGTGCATGAGTTTCTTCTGTTTGTAAAGCTAGCAATATGTGGAAACCCCCAAAGTACGTTTACTGGGATTTGGTCTCAACAGTCTCCTCTGCAACTTTGTGGCAAGAGCCAGTTGGGCAGGAGAGTATGTTGAGAGTAATAGGGTGAATTGGTTGTTTTGTCAGTTTGTAAAAAGTTTCAGGTTGATTTTACTTGAAAATATTTACACTCACAGATCAACAGCCTCTTTGGTCATCTGCTTTGGATGCATCCATATTGTTTCCAGATCTTCATAACTGTATTCCTTTCTTAAGTCTGTAAAAACAAACAAACAAACAAACACCATGTGGTTATTGTATTTATGAAACAGTAACTCTGGCTTTATTCATCTGTAGAACATTTTACAATAACATCTAAATGGGTTTTATGTCAGTGCCCTAGTCACTGGGCCAATAACATTCCTGTTATCTTTCTCAATTCAGTATACAGCCCTGGGCTTCCTTGCCTTGTTTGGATGTTACTTGAAGTAACAGCTGGTTTTGTCAAATTGTTATGTAATTTCATCATCTTGATACATTTTCCTCCTTCTCTGGGTTAGCTTCAATCTGTAATCATATGAAAGTTCTAGGAGGAGGCAGAATGTTTGCCCTTTTACTGTATTTGTGAGATGGAGGACAGCATTGTCAGCATTGGCCAAGTTTGTTTATGCTGGTAAGCTGGCAGATTGTATAGCGTCCTCATTGACGTATACATGAGTAGCCCCTGGATACTGAGAGAAATAAGAGGAATGTTATTGGCCCAGTGATTAGGGCACTGACATAAAGCACAATGATATGTTATTGTAAATAACTACAACAGTTGACAGTTTTTGGACCATTATGTCAGACTTTAGTTCCCCAAAAACAAAAATCCTCAAAAACCGATAATCTGAAAAAGGAAAAGGTAGGCTAAATATTAAACATCTATTTACATTTCAGGGTCAAGTTTGTATTAATCAGTGTAAGGCCTAATAGTTCGGGGATAAAAAGAAACCGCAACAACAGCTTTTCAAAAAAGGACATTGCCAAGCACGGCAAGTTTGTGCTGTGTACACCTTTGTGCCAGGGCCTGACAGCCACTTCAAGGTGAGGGCTACACATAACTGATCGTGGCTGTAGGCCCAAATCAACTGTCACCAGGGGCCACGTTGCCACTTACTCCTGGGGCTGAAATGGGGTTACTTCCTTCAAAGTCCGTAAGGATGTAGTCATAGGTATCATCCACTAGGACCCCGACTGGTAGAGCAGAATGCAATACCTTCCCAACTTTGTACGAAGCAATTAAGGTTAACTGCCCTTGAGCGCCTAGCTCAAGGGCACAAATGTCATGACTAGGATTGGAACCTTACTCTGCTGCTGACAACACCAAAGGTTTAGTCCGGAAACTAGACCTCCTGGCAACGATACATGGGTGTTGTCACCCACCACCTGTTTGTAAGGTATAGCGAAGGCACTCTCAGTTTTCACTTGGTGCTGTTCCGGCCGACTTCACTTGTATCATAATTTATTTTCAAGGTGGGTTTTTTCATGTTTCGACCGATGCTCTATGAAGGTGTTTGAAATGTGGTAATGGATTGTGTTTTACCGTTAGCATCCAATAATGAGTCAAGGTACCCAAGGAATGATCCAAGAAATTGCAAGTAGTAATAGTATAGCTGAGACTGCAGCCATGGGGCTTTAAGAGCCCTTGTGTTAATCTGGGCACAGGAGCTTGTGCTCATGTTTATGCCTGGGTGGTGAACCCAGCAGTGTGTGTGTTTGTGTGTGGTTATTTGTAGCCCAGGTTGGATGCAACAGACGAGTCCAACAGACACTGATGTCCTACCAGGGGTAGGTTATTTGATGATGTTTTGTCCTTTTGCCCATGTGTACGTAGGCCTACACTGCATGTAAAACCCAACTCAATTTGGTTCTTGGAGAATAGTGGTTGGTTAATTTATTAAACATTTTTTTCTTCTGTTTTTGCTCCTGAACTGAATATTAACTACTTTGTAAGTATACTTAAAGCAGGGCATATAGCTGTTCATGATTTTGTTGTTGACTGAGAAACAGTCTAATGGAAAGAACTTTAACTGTAACGGTTTGTTACAAAAGGTTATAGGCCTACAGTAGCACATGAAAGGGGGCCTATAGTAGCTATATTACCTGATTTTTAATTTTTAATTTTTAATATAGACAAACTATACATCATTGGAAAGGTCTATTCAAGATAAATGCAATGGTGAAGAGCAAATTAAAATCAGACCAACATTAATGAAGATATGCCTCTTAAAGGGATACTATATACCAGAACTCTTCTGCCGCATATTTTTAAAGAGGTCTAGTTTTGTACTTGTACAAATGATTACCTCATATTTCTCACATACAGTCACCATGATTGCAATTATTGTATAATAAATTAATCCTCTTGGAATTTTTGCTAGCAACCAACCCCAGAAAAAACACCCCCGAAAATGAACTTTTCCCAAACCGACTTGCTGCCAGTTTTCGTGAAGCACTTCTCCACTTGCCAAGTAAATTAGGGCCAACTTAAACGCCTAAATTTATCAAGTCTCCCCAAAAGTTGAAACACAGAACCCCAAGATTGTGCTAGATTCTTATAATTACACATTCTATTAATTGCACGACCCCCTAAACGTTATAATTAAAACAATTCTGTGGGTATACAAATTATGATGAGCTTGGCGCATGAATATTTGTCCATTTAGTGTGGTGCACCCTGAAAGTTTTTATCCGATCAGGGAGATTTTTTTTTTCCAAAATGGCGACTTTCATCGCGTGAGCACGGAAAGTTGTGGTTCTAAAAACGGGCGTGAAATCAAAGGTTTGATGCCACAAATGTGATTAAATCGACCAAAATTACAAAAGATAGACATTCTAGA
Source organism: Pisaster brevispinus (assembly GCA_023634235.1). Taxonomy (NCBI): domain Eukaryota; kingdom Metazoa; phylum Echinodermata; class Asteroidea; order Forcipulatida; family Asteriidae; genus Pisaster; species Pisaster brevispinus. The sequence continues at coordinate 15,647 of JAMKCF010000367.1, read as the reverse complement.
GTAATAATTGAATGTTTTGTTGAAAAGTGATCCAAAGTATTCCCAAACCGCTTCAATATATTTTCCCGAATTTGTGGTGGCAGAATAGGAAATGTCTTAAACGCGAACCCTTTGCGATAGCTACCTATACTTAGCAACTGTGTTTCATGGTTTTAACAAAACCCTAGAGTTGATTTTATTTGGTTTGGTCTAGTTTAGTAACAGTTTTCCTTAGCAATTTCAAGAACTGTAATTCAAACTTAGAAGTTAGAATAGTAGTCTAGATAATCAGTACCCACCTTGTAAACAGATTCAGTCCCCCCCCCCCCAAAAAAAAAACACACAAAAAACAAAAACGTCAACACTATCCAAACAGCAACAAGCAAATGGGATGGTCGAGCACGGTCTAATGAGGGCGCACTAAAAGGTCATTGGTAAGTACTGTTTGCTCCGCACTAAAATGACAGAAATTCATGCGCGGAGGCTTATTAATAAAATGTATACCCACAACTTTTTCTCTAATTCAACAATTTGGAGGTAATGGCTTTTATTTTCTGCCATGAATTTGGGGTTGCTGACGATTCTGTAGGCGAGGCGAGCGGCCTGGATGTAGGCCTACCCCTAAGAGAAATTGAAAAATTCCAGGGGCCGGCTGCAAAGCAAGGTCTCGCCGGCCGGGGTAATGGCCCAAAATAAATTTGAGGTGAAATTGGGAATAACTCCCGTTCTAGGAGGGCTAGAGAAATTATTTTTTTACCTGACTCTGCCTTAGGTATCCCTGCATCCGAAAATTAGACTTAACGGCCGTTGCGGGCAGGCTTCACACCGGAAAAGACCAGCAAGCGGGGACACTCCGAAAGCCCCGCAAAACATCAACGTGATTTTGCTGTAAAAAGACAGAAATACAGAATAAGGAGGGTCAAATCGACCCCAGGGCAATATCGGATCTGCACAATTTTAGTACCACTGTAAAGCCCGTTTCAAGGGCTCTCTCTCCCGCGAATATGGGGTTTCTGACGATTCTGTAGGCGAGGCGAGCGTCCTGGATGTTAGGCCTACCCCTAAGAAAAATTGAAAAAAAAAACAAAAAAAAAAACAGGGGCCGGCTGAAAAGCAAGGTCGTGCCGGCAGGGGTAATGGCCTAAAACAAAAGTGCGGTGAATTTTAGAATAACTCCCGATCTAGGAGGGCTAGAGGGATGATTTTTTGACCCGACTCTGCCTTAGGTATCCCTACATCCGAAAATTAGACTTTTACGGCCGTTGCGGGCAGGCATACACCGGAAAAGACCAGCAAGCGGGGACACTCCGAAAGCCCCGCAAAACATCAACGTGATTTTGCTGTAAAAAGACAGAAATACAGAATAAGGAGGGTCAAATCGACCCCACGGCAATATCGAATCTGCACAATTTTAGTACCACTGTAAAGCCCGTTTCAATGGCTCTTTCTCCCGCGAATTTGGGGTCGCTGACGATTCTTTAGGCGAGGCGAGCGGCCTGGATGTTAGGCCTACCCCTAAGAAAAATTGACCAAAAAAAAAAAAAAACCCAGGGGCCGGCTGAAAAGCAAGGTCGTGCCGGCAGGGGTAATGGCCCAAAACAAAAGTGCGGTGAATTTTGGAATAACTCCCGATCTAGGAGGGCTAGAGGGATGATTTTTTGACCTGACTCTGCCTTAAGTATCCCTGCATCCAAAAACTTGACTCTGCCTTAAGTATCCCTGCATCCAAAAACTAGACTTTTACGGCCGAGCTGGCAGGCTTCACACCGGAAAAGACCAGCAAGCAGGGACACTCCGAAAGCACCGCAAAATATCAACGTGATTTTGCTGTAAAAAGACAGAAATACAGAATAAGGAGGGTCAAATCGACGCCAGGGCAATAACGGATCTGCACAATTTTAGTACCACTGTAAAGCCCGTATCAAGGGCTCTCTCTCCCGCGAATTTGGGGTCGCTGACGATTCTGTAGGCGAGGTGAGTGGCCTGGATGTTAGGCCCACCAGTAAGAAAAATTGACCAAAAAAAAAACAAAACCCAGAGGCCGGCTGAAAAGCAAGGTCGTGCCGGCAGGGGTAATGGCCTTAAACAAAAGTGCTGTGAATTTTGGAATAACTCCCGATCTAGGAGGGCCAGAGGGATGTTTTTTTGACCTGACTCTGCCTTAGGTTTCCCTGCATCCCAAAAATAGACTTTTACGGCCGTTGCTGGCAGGCTTCACACCGGAAAAGACCAGTAAGCGGGAACCCTCCGAAAGCCCTGCAAAACATCAACCTGTAAAAAGACAGAAATACAGAATAAGGAGGGTCAAATCGACCCCAGGGCAATATCGGATCTGCACAATTGTAGTACCACCGTAAAGTCCGTTTCAAGGGCTCTCTCTCCCTTGAGTTTGGAGTCGCTGACGATTCTGTAGGCGAGGCGAGCGGCCTGGATGTTAGGCCCACCCCTTAGAGAAATTGAACAAAAAAAACCAGGGGTAATGGCCCAAAATAAAAGTGCGGTGTTTTTGAGAATAACTCCCGATCTAGGAGGGCTAGAGAGATGATTTTTTTACCTGACTCTGCCTTAGGTATTCTTGCATCCGAAAATTATACTCATACGGCCGTTGCGGGCAGGCTTCACACCGGAAAAGACCAGCAAGCGGGGACACTCCGAAAGCCCCGAAAAACATTAACGTGATTTTGCTCTAAAAAGACAGAATTACAGAATAAGGAGGGTCAAATCGACGCCAGGGCAATATCGGATCTGCACAATTTTAGTACCACTGTAAAGCCCGTTTAAAGGGCTCTCTCTCCCGCGAATTTGGGGTTTCTGACGATTCTGTAGGCGAGGCGAGCGTCCTGGATGTTAGGCCTACCCCTAAGAAAAATTTACCCCCAAAAAACAACCCAGGGGCCGGCTGAAAAGCAAGGTCGTGCCGGCAGGGGTAATATCCCAAAACAAAAGTGCGGTGAATTTGGGAATAACTCCCGATCTAGGAGGGCTAGACGGACGATTTTTTGACGTAACTCTACCTTAGGTATCCTTGCATCCGAAAATTAGACTTTTAAGGCCGTTGCGGGCAAGATTTACACCGGAAGAGACCAGCAAGCGGGGACACTCCGAAAGCCCCGCAAAACATCAACGTGATTTTGCTGTAAAAAGACAGAAATACAGAATAAGGAGGGTCAAATCGACCCCAGGGCAATATCGGATCTGCACAATTTTAGTACCACTGTCAAGCCCGTTTCAAAGGCTCTCTCTCCCGCAAATTTTGGGTCGCTGACGATTCTGTAGGCGAGGCGAGCGGCCTGGGTGTTAGGCCTACCCCTAAGAAAAATTGACAAAAAAAAACAAAAACCCAGGGGCCGGATGAAAAGCAAGGTCGTGCCGGCAGGGGTAAAGGCCCAAAATAAAAGTGCGGTGATTTTGGGAATAACTCCCGATCTAGGAGGGCTAGAGGGATGATTTTTTGACCTGACTCTGCCTTAGGTATCCCTGCATCCGAAAATTATATTTGTACGGCCGTTGCGGGCAGGCTTCACACCGGAAAAGACCAGCAAGCGGGGACACTCCTAAAGCCCTGCAAAACATGAACGTGATTTTGCTGTAAAAAGACAGAAATACAGAATAAGGAGGGTCAAATCACCCCTAGGGCAATATCGGATCTGCACAATTTTAGTACCACTGTAAAGCCCGTTTCAAGGGCTCTCTCTACCGTGAGTTTGGGGTTGCTGACGATTCTTTAGGCGAGGCAAGCGGCCTGGATGTTAGGCCCACCCCTTAGAGAAATTGAAAAAAAACAAAAAACAGGGGTATTATGGCCCAAAATAAAAGTTCGGTGATTTTGCCTTAGGTTTCCCTGCATCCGAAAATTATATTTGTATGGCCGTTGCGGGCAGGCTTCACACCGGAAAAGACCAGCAAGCGGGGACACTCCGAAAGCCCCTCAAAACATCAACGTGATTTTGCTGTAAAAAGACAGAAATACAGAATAAGGAGGGTCAAATCGACCCCAGGGCAATATCGGATGTGCACAATTTTAGTACCACTGTAAAGCCCGTTTCAAAGGCTCTCTCTCCCGCAAATTTTGGGTTGCTGACGATTCTGTAGGCGAGTCGAGCGGCCTGGATGTAAGGCCTACACCTAAGAAAAATTGAAAAAAAAACAAAAAAAAAACACGGGCCGGTTGAAAAGCAAAGTCGTGCCGGCAGGGGTAATGGCCCAAAAATAAAAGTTCGGTAATTTTCGGAATAACTCCCGATCTAAGAGGGCTAGAGGGATGATTTTTTTACCTGACTCTGCCTTAGGTATCCCTGCATCCGAAAATTATATTTGTACGGCCGTTGCGGGCAGGCTTAACACCGGAAAAGACCAGCATACGGGGACTTTCCGAAAGCCCCGCAAAACATCAACGTGATTTTGATGTAAAAAGAAAGAAATACAGAATAAGGAGGGTCAAATCGACCCCAGTGCAATATCGGATCTGCACAATTTTAGTACCACTGTAAAGCCCGTTTCAAAGGCTCTCTCTCCCGCAAATGTTGGGTTGCTGACGATTCTGTAGACGAGGCGAGCGGCCTGGATGTAAGGCCTACCCCTAAGAAAAATTGACAAAAAAAAAAAAAAAAAAACACGGGCCGGCTGAAAAGCAAAGTCGTGCCGGCAGGGGTAATGGCCCAAAACAAAAGTGCGGTGAATTTGGGAATAACTCCCGATCTAGGAGGACTAGAGGGATGATTTTTTTACCTGACTCTGCCTTAGGTATCCCTGCATCCGAAAATTACACTTTTACGGCCGTTGCGGGCAGGATTCACACCGGAAAAGACCAGCAAGAGGGGACACTCCGAAAGCCCCGCAAAGCATCAACGTGATTTTGCTGTAAAAAGACAGAAGTACAGAATAAGGAGGGTCAAATCGACTCCAGGGCAATATCGGATCTGCACAATTTTAGTACCACTGTAAAGCCCAGTTCAAAGGCTCTCTTTCCCGCAAATTTGGGGTAGCTGACTATTCTGTAGGCGAGGTGAGCGGCCTGGATATTAGGCCCATCCCTTAGAGAAATTGAACAAAAACAAACCAGGGGTAATGGCCCAAAATAAAAGTATGGTGATTTTGGAAATAACTCCCGATCTAGGAAGGCTAGAGAAATGATTTTTTTACCTGACTCTGCCGTAGGTATCCCTGCATGAGAAAATTAGACTTTTACGGCCGTTGCGGGCAAGCTTCACACCGGAAAAGACCAGCAAGGGGGGACACTCCGAAAGCCCCGAAAAACATCAACGTGATTTTGCTGTAAAAAGACAGAATTACAGAATAAGGAGGGTCAAATCGACCCCAGGGCAATATCGGATCTGCACAATTTTAGTACCACTCTAAAGCCCGTTTCAAGGGCTCTCTCTCCCGTGAGTTTGGGGTTGCTGACGATTCTGTAGGCGAGACGCGCGGCATGGATGTTAGGCCTACCCCTTAGAGAAATTGAACAAAAAAAAAACAGGGGCATTATGGCCCAAAATAAAAGTGCGGTGATTTTGGGAATAACTCCCGATCTAGGAGGGCTAGAGGGATGATTTTTTGACCTGACTCTGGGCAATATCGGATCTGCACAGTTTTAGTACCACTGTCAAGCCCGTTTCAAAGGCTCTCTCTCCCGCAAATTTTGGGTCGCTGACGATTCTGTAGGCGAGGCGAGCGGCCTCGATGTTAGGCCTACCCCTAAGAAAAATTGACCCCCAAAAAACAACCCAGGGGCCGGCTGAAAAGCAAGGTCGTGCCGGCAGGGGTAATAGCCCAAAACAAAAGTGCGGTGAATTTGGGAATAACTCCCGATCTAGGAGGGCTAGACGGACGATTTTTTGACCTAACTCTACCTTAGGTATCCCTGCATCCGAAAATTAGACTTTTACGGCCGTTGCGGGCAAGATTCACACCGGAAAAGACCAGCAAGCGGGGACACTCTTAAGGCCCCGCAAAACATGAACGTGATTTTGCTGTAAAAAGACAGATATACAGAATAAGGAGAGTCAAATCACCCCAGGGCAATATCGGATCTGCACAATTTTAGTACCACTGTCAAGCCCGTTTCAAAGGCTCTCTTCCCCGCAAATTTGGGGTCGCTGACGATTCTGTAGGCGAGGCGAGCGGCCTGGATGTTAGGCCTACCCCTAAGAAAAATTGACCCCCAAAAAACAACCCAGGGGCCGGCTGAAAAGCAAGGTCGTGCCGGCAGGGGTAATATCCCAAAACAAAAGTGCGGTGAATTTGGGAATAACTCCCGATCTAGGAGGGCTAGACGGACGATTTTTTGACGTAACTCTACCTTAGGTATCCTTGCATCCGAAAATTAGACTTTTAAGGCCGTTGCGGGCAAGATTTACACCGGAAAAGACCAGCAAGCGGGGACACTCCGAAAGCCCCTCAAAACATCAACGTGATTTTGCTGTAAAAAGACAGAAATACAGAATAAGGAGGGTCAAATCGACCCCAGGGCAATATCGGATCTGCACAATTTTAGTACCACTGTCAAGCCCGTTTCAAAGGCTCTCTCTCCCGCAAATTTTGGGTCGCTGACGATTCTGTAGGCGAGGCGAGCGGCCTGGGTGTTAGGCCTACCCCTAAGAAATATTGACCAAAAAAAAAAACAAACCCAGGGGCCGGCTGAAAAGCAAGGTCGTGCCGGCAGGGGTAAAGGCCCAAAATAAAAGTGCGGTGATTTTGGGAATAACTCCCGATCTAGGAGGGCTAGAGGGATGATTTTTTGACCTGACTCTGCCTTAGGTATCCCTGCATCCGAAAATTATATTTGTACGGCCGTTGCGGGCAGGCTTCACACCGGAAAAGACCAGCAAGCGGGGACACTCCTAAAGCCCTGCAAAACATGAACGTGATTTTGCTGTAAAAAGACAGAAATACAGAATAAGGAGGGTCAAATCACCCCCAGGGCAATATCGGATCTGCACAATTTTAGTACCACTGTAAAGCCCGTTTCAAGGGCTCTCTCTACCGTGAGTTTGGGGTTGCTGACGATTCTTTAGGCGAGGCAAGCGGCCTGGATGTTAGGCCCACCCCTTAGAGAAATTGAAAAAAAAAAAAAAAACAGGGGTATTATGGCCCAAAATAAAAGTTCGGTGATTTTGCCTTAGGTTTCCCTGCATCTGAAAATTATAGTTGTACGGCCGTTGCGGGCAGGCTTCACACCGGAAAAGACCAGCAAGCGGGGACACTCCGAAAGCCCCTCAAAACATCAACGTGATTTTGCTGTAAAAAGACAGAAGTACAGAATAAGGAGGGTCAAATCGACTCCAGGGCAATATCGGATCTGCACAATTTTAGTACCACTGTAAAGCCCAGTTCAAAGGCTCTCTTTCCCGCAAATTTGGGGTAGCTGACTATTCTGTAGGCGAGGTGAGCGGCCTGGATATTAGGCCCATCCCTTAGAGAAATTGAACAAAAACAAACCAGGGGTAATGGCCCAAAATAAAAGTATGGTGATTTTGGAAATAACTCCCGATCTAGGAAGGCTAGAGAAATGATTTTTTTACCTGACTCTGCCGTAGGTATCCCTGCATGAGAAAATTAGACTTTTACGGCCGTTGCGGGCAAGCTTCACACCGGAAAAGACCAGCAAGGGGGGACACTCCGAAAGCCCCGAAAAACATCAACGTGATTTTGCTGTAAAAAGACAGAATTACAGAATAAGGAGGGTCAAATCGACCCCAGGGCAATATCGGATCTGCACAATTTTAGTACCACTCTAAAGCCCGTTTCAAGGGCTCTCTCTCCCGTGAGTTTGGGGTTGCTGACGATTCTGTAGGCGAGACGCGCGGCATGGATGTTAGGCCTACCCCTTAGAGAAATTGAACAAAAAAAAAACAGGGGCATTATGGCCCAAAATAAAAGTGCGGTGATTTTGGGAATAACTCCCGATCTAGGAGGGCTAGAGGGATGATTTTTTGACCTGACTCTGGGCAATATCGGATCTGCACAGTTTTAGTACCACTGTCAAGCCCGTTTCAAAGGCTCTCTCTCCCGCAAATTTTGGGTCGCTGACGATTCTGTTGGCGAGGCGAGCGGCCTCGATGTTAGGCCTACCCCTAAGAAAAATTGACCCCCAAAAAACAACCCAGGGGCCGGCTGAAAAGCAAGGTCGTGCCGGCAGGGGTAATAGCCCAAAACAAAAGTGCGGTGAATTTGGGAATAACTCCCGATCTAGGAGGGCTAGACGGACGATTTTTTGACCTAACTCTACCTTAGGTATCCCTGCATCCGAAAATTAGACTTTTACGGCCGTTGCGGGCAAGATTCACACCGGAAAAGACCAGCAAGCGGGGACACTCTTAAGGCCCCGCAAAACATGAACGTGATTTTGCTGTAAAAAGACAGATATACAGAATAAGGAGAGTCAAATCACCCCAGGGCAATATCGGATCTGCACAATTTTAGTACCACTGTCAAGCCCGTTTCAAAGGCTCTCTTCCCCGCAAATTTGGGGTCGCTGACGATTCTGTAGGCGAGGCGAGCGGCCTGGATGTTAGGCCCACCCTAAGAAAAATTGACCAAAAAAAACAAACCTGGGGCCGGCTAAAAAGCAAAGTCGTGCCGGCAGGGGTAATGGCCCAAAACAAAAGTGCAGTGAATTTAGGATTAACTCCCGATCTAAGAGGGCTAGAGGAATGATTTTTTGACCTGACTCTGCCTTAGGTATCCCTGCATCCGAAAATTAGACTTTTACGGCCGTTGCGGGCAGACTTCACACCGGAAAAGACCAGCAAGCGGGGACACTCCGAAAGCCCCGCAAAACATCAACGTGATTTTGCTGTAAAAAGACAGAAATACAGAATAAGGAGGGTCAAATCGACCCCAGGGCATTATCGGATCTGCACAATTTTAGTACCACTGTAAAGCCCGTTTCAAAGGCTCTCTCTCTCCCGCAAATTTGGGGTCGCTGACGATTCTGTAGGCGATGCGAGCGGCCTGGATGTTAGGCCCTCCCCTTAGAGAAATTGAACCCCCCAAAACAGGGGTAATGGCCCAAAATAAAAGTGTGGTGATTTTGGAAATAACACCCGATCTATGAGAGCTAGAGAGATGATTTGTTTACCTGACTCTGCCTTAGGTATTCCTGCATCCGAAAATTAGACTTTTACGGCCGTTGCGGGCAGGATTTCCACCGGAAAAGACCAGCAAGCGGGGACACTCCGAAAGCCCGCAAAAGATCAAAGTGATTTTGCTGTAAAAAGACAGAAATACAGATTAAGGAGGGTCAAATCGACCCCAAGGCAATATCGGATCTGCACAATTTTAGTACCACTGTAAAGCCCGTTTCAAAGGCTCTCTCTCACGCAAATTTGGGGTCGCTGACGATTCTGTTGACGAGGCGAGCGGCCAGGATGTTAGGCCTACCACTTAGAGAAATTGAACAAAAAAAAACAGGGTAATGGCCAAAATAAAAGTGCAGTGATTTTGGAAATTCCTCCTGATCTAGGAGGGCTAGAGAGATGATTTTTTTACCTAACTCTGCCTTAGGTATTCCTGCATCCGAAAATTATATTTGTACTAACGTTGCGGGCAGGCTTCACACCGGAAGAGACCAGCAAGTGGGTACACTCCGAAAGCCCCGCAAAACATCAACGTGATTTTGCTGTAAAAAGACAGAAATACAGAATAAGGAGGGTCAAATCACCCCAAGGGCAATATCGGATCTGCACAATTTAAGTACCACTGTAAAGCCCGTTTCAAAGGCTTTCTTTCCCGCAAATGTTGGGTCGCTGACATTTCTGTAGGCGAGGTGAGCGGCCTGGATGTTAGGCCTACCCCTAAGAAAATTGAAAAAAAAAACCAACAACCCACGGGCCGGCTGAAAAGCAAGGTCGTGCCGGCAGGGGTAATGGCCCAAAACAAAAGTGCGGTAAATTTGAGAATAACTCCCGATCTAGGAGGACTAGAGGGATGATTTTCTGACCTGACTCTGCCTTAGGTATCCCTGCATCCGAAAATTAGACTTTTACGGCTGTTGCGGGCAGGCTTCACACCGGAAAAGACCAGCAAGCGGGGACACTCCGAAAGCCCCGCAAAACATTAACGTGATTTTGCTGTAAAAAGACAGAAATACAGAATAAGGAGGGTCAAATCGACCCCAGGGCAATATCGGATCTGCACATATTTAGTACCACTGTAAAGCCCGTTTCAAAGGCTCTCTCTCCCGCAAATTTGGGGTTGCTGACAATTCTGTAGGCGATGCGAGCGGCCTGGATGTTAGGCCTACCCGTAAGAAAAAATGACCAACAAAAACAAACCAGGGGCCGGCTGAAAAGCAAAGTCGCGCCGGCAGGGGTAATGGCCCAAAACAAAAGTGCGGTGAATTTGGGAATAACTCCCGATCTAGGAGGGCTAGAGGGATAATTTTTTGACCTGACTCTGCCTTAGGTATCCCTGCATCCGAAAATTATGTTTTTATGGCCGTTGCGGGCAGGCTTCATACCGGAAAAGACCAGCAAGCGGGGACACTCCGAAAGCCCCGCAAAACATCATTGTGATTTTGCTGTAAAAAGACAGAAATACAGAATAAGGAGGGTCAAATCAACCCCAGGGCAATATCGGATCTGCACAATTTTAGTATCACTGTAAAGCCTGTTTCAAAGGCTCTCTCTCCCGCAAATTTGGGGTTGCTGACGATTCTGTAGGCGATGCGAGCGGCCTGGATGTTAGGCCCTCCCCTTAGAGAAATTGAACCCCCCAAAACAGGGGTAATGGCCCAAAATAAAAGTGTGGTGATTTTGGAAATAACACCCGATCTATGAGAGCTAGAGAGATGATTTTTTACCTGACTCTGCCTTAGGTATTCCTGCATCCGAAAATTAGACTTTTACGGCCGTTGCGGGCAGGATTTACACCGGAAAAGACCAGCAAGCGGGGACACTCCGAAAGCCCGCAAAAGATCAACGTGATTTTGCTGTAAAAAGACAGAAATACAGAATAAGGAGGGTAAAATCGATCCCAGGGCAATATCGGATCGGCACAATTTTAGTACCAGTGTAAAGCCCGTTTCAAAGGCTCTCTCTCCCGCAAATTTGGGGTCGCTGACGATTCTGTAGGCGAGAAAAGCGGCCTGGATGTTAGGCCTACCCCTAATAAAAATTGCCAAAAAAAAAAAAAAAAACCCAGGGGCCGGCTGAAAAGCAAGGTCATGCCGGCAGGGGTAATGGCCCAAAACAAAAGTGCGATGAATTTGGGAATAACTCCCGATCTAGGAGGGCTAGTGGGGTGATTTTTTGACCTGACTCTGCCTTAGGTATCCCTGCATCCGAAAATTACACTTTTACGGCAGTTGCGGCCAGGCTTCACACCGGAAAAGACCAGCAAGCGGGGAAACTCCGAAAGCCCCGCAAAACATCAACCTGATTTTGCTGTAAAAAGACACAAATACAGAATAAGGAGGATCAAATCACCCCCAGGGCAATATCGGATCTGCACAAATTTAGTACCACTGTAAAGCCCGTTACAAAGGCTCTCTCTCCCGCAAATTTGGGGTCGCTGACGATTCTGTAGGCGATGCGAGCGGCCTGGATGTTAGGCCTACCCGTAAGAAAAAATGACCAACAAAAACAAACCAGGGGCCGGCTGAAAAGCAAAGTCGCGCCGGCAGGGGTAATGGCCCAAAACAAAAGTGCGGTGAATTTGGGAATAACTCCCGATCTAGGAGGGCTAGAGGGATAATTTTTTGACCTGACTCTGCCTTAGGTATCCCTGCATCCGAAAATTATGTTTTTATGGCCGTTGCGGGCAGGCTTCATACCGGAAAAGACCAGCAAGCGGGGACACTCCGAAAGCCCCGCAAAACATCATTGTGATTTTGCTGTAAAAAGACAGAAATACAGAATAAGGAGGGTCAAATCAACCCCAGGGCAATATCGGATCTGCACAATTTTAGTATCACTGTAAAGCCTGTTTCAAAGGCTCTCTCTCCCGCAAATTTGGGGTTGCTGACGATTCTGTAGGCGATGCGAGCGGCCTGGATGTTAGGCCCTCCCCTTAGAGAAATTGAACCCCCCAAAACAGGGGTAATGGCCCAAAATAAAAGTGTGGTGATTTTGGAAATAACACCCGATCTATGAGAGCTAGAGAGATGATTTTTTACCTGACTCTGCCTTAGGTATTCCTGCATCCGAAAATAAGACTTTTACGGCCGTTGCGGGCAGGATTTACACCGGAAAAGACCAGCAAGCGGGGACACTCCGAAAGCCCGCAAAAGATCAACGTGATTTTGCTGTAAAAAGACAGAAATACAGAATAAGGAGGGTAAAATCGATCCCAGGGCAATATCGGATCGGCACAATTTTAGTACCAGTGTAAAGCCCGTTTCAAAGGCTCTCTCTCCCGCAAATTTGGGGTCGCTGACGATTCTGTAGGCGAGAAAAGCGGCCTGGATGTTAGGCCTACCCCTAATAAAAATTGCCAAAAAAAAAAAAAAAAACCCAGGGGCCGGCTGAAAAGCAAGGTCATGCCGGCAGGGGTAATGGCCCAAAACAAAAGTGCGATGAATTTGGGAATAACTCCCGATCTAGGAGGGCTAGTGGGGTGATTTTTTGACCTGACTCTGCCTTAGGTATCCCTGCATCCGAAAATTACACTTTTACGGCAGTTGCGGCCAGGCTTCACACCGGAAAAGACCAGCAAGCGGGGAAACTCCGAAAGCCCCGCAAAACATCAACCTGATTTTGCTGTAAAAAGACACAAATACAGAATAAGGAGGATCAAATCACCCCCAGGGCAATATCGGATCTGCACAAATTTAGTACCACTGTAAAGCCCGTTACAAAGGCTCTCTCTCCCGCAAATTTGGGGTCGCTGACGATTCTGTAGGCGATGCGAGCGGCCTGGATGTTAGGCCTACCCGTAAGAAAAATTGACCAACAAAAAAAAACCAGGGGCCGGCTGAAAAGCAAAGTCGCGCCGGCAGGGGTAATGGCCCAAAACAAAAGTGCGGTGAATTTTGGAATAACTCCCGATCTAGGAGGGCTAGAGGGATGATTTTTTGACCTGACTCTGCCTTACGTATCCCTGCATCCGAAAATTATATTTGTACGGCCGTTGCGGGAAGGCTTCACACCGGAAAAGACCAGCAAGCGGGGACATTCCGAAAGCCCCGCAAAACATCAACGTGATTTTGCTGTAAAAAGACAGAAATACAGAATAAGGAGGGTCAAATCGACCCCAGGGCAATATCGGATCTGCACAATTTTAGTACCACTCTAAAGCCCGTTTCAAAGGCTCTCTCTCTCGCAAATTTGGGGTCGCTGACGTCTCTGTAGGTGAGGCGAGCGGCCTAGATGTTAGGTCCACCCCTAAGAGAAATTGAAAAAAAAAAAACAAGGGTAATGGCCCAAAATAAAAGTGCGGTGATTTTGGGAATAACTCCCGATCTAGGAGGGCTAGAGAGATGATTTTTTGACCTGACTCTGCCTTAGGTATTCCTGCATCCGAAAATTATATTTGTACGGCCGTTGCGGGAAGGCTTCACACCGGAAAAGACCAGCAAGCGGGGACATTCCGAAAGCCCCGCAAAACATCATTGTGATTTTGCTGTAAAAAGACAGAAATACAGAATAAGGAGGGTCAAATCAACCCCAGGGCAATATCGGATCTGCACAATTTTAGTACCACTCTAAAGCCCGTTTCAAAGGCTCTCTCTCCCGCAAATTTGGGGTCGCTGACGTCTCTGTAGGCGAGGCGAGCGGCCTAGATGTTAGGTCCACCCCTAAGAGAAATTGAAAAAAAAAACCAAGGGTAATGGCCCAAAATAAAAGTGCGGTGATTTTGGGAATAACTCCCGATCTAGGAGGGCTAGAGAGATGATTTTTTGACCTGACTCTGCCTTAGGTATTCCTGCATCCGAAAATTATATTTGTACGGCCGTTGCGGGAAGGCTTCACACCGGAAAAGACCAGCAAGCGGGGACATTCCGAAAGCCCCGCAAAACATCATTGTGATTTTGCTGTAAAAAGACAGAAATACAGAATAAGGAGGGTCAAATCAACCCCAGGGCAATATCGGATCTGCACAATTTTAGTACCAATCTAAAGCCCGTTTCAAAGGCTCTCTCTCCCGCAAATTTGGGGTCGCTGACAATTCTTTAGGTGAGGCGAGCGGCCTGGATGTTAGGCCTACCCCTAAGAAAAATTGCCAAAAAAAGAAAAACACAGGGGCCGGCTGAAAAGCAAGGTCGTGGCGGCAGGGGTAATGGCCCAAAACAAAAGTGCGGTGAATTTTGGAATAACTCCCGATCTAGGAGGGCTAGAGGGATGATTTTTTGACCTGACTCTGCCTGAGGTATCCCTGCATCCGTAAATTTGACTTTTACGGGGACACTCCGAAAGCCCCGCAAAACATCAACGTGATTTTGCTGTAAAAAGACAGAAATACAGAATAAGGAGGGTCAAATCGACCCCTGGGCGATATCGGATCTGCACAATTTTAGTACCACTGTAAAGCCCGTTTCAAAGGCTCTCTCTCCCGCAAATTTGGGGTCGCTGACGATTCTGTAGGCGATGCGAGCGGCCTGGATGTTAGGCCCTCCCCTTAGAGAAATTGAACCCCCCAAAACAGGGGTAATGGCCCAAAATAAAAGTGTGGTGATTTTGGAAATAACACCCGATCTATGAGAGCTAGAGAGATGATTTGTTTACCTGACTCTGCCTTAGGTATTCCTGCATCCGAAAATAAGACTTTTACGGCCGTTGCGGGCAGGATTTCCACCGGAAAAGACCAGCAAGCGGGGAAACTCCGAAAGCCCGCAAAAGATCAACGTGATTTTGCTGTAAAAAGACAGAAATACAGAATAAGGAGGGTAAAATCGACCCCAGGGCAATATCGGATCGGCACAATTTTAGTACCACTGTAAAGCCCGTTTCAAAGGCTCTCTCTCCCGCAAATTTGGGGTCGCTGACGATTCTGTAGGCGAGAAAAGCGGCCTGGATATTAGGCCTACCCCTAATAAAAATTGCAAAAAAAAAACAAAAACCCAGGGGCCGGCTGAAAAGCAAGGTCATGCCGGCAGGGGTAATGGCCCAAAACAAAAGTGCGATGAATTTTGGAATAACTCCCGATCTAGGAGGGCTAGAGAGATGATTTTTTGACCTGACTCTGCCTGAGGTATCCCTGCATCCGAAAATTACACTGTTACGGCCGTTGCGGCCAGGCTTCACACCGGAAAAGACCAGCAAGCGGGGAAACTCCGAAAGCCCCGCAAAACATCAACCTGATTTTGCTGTAAAAAGACACAAAACCAGAATAAGGAGGATCAAATCACCCCCAGAGCAATATTGGATCTGCACAATTTTAGTACCAATGTAAAGCCCGTTTCAAGGGCTCTCTCTCCCGTGAGTTTAGATTTGTTGACGATTCTGTAGGTGATACGAGCGGC
This sequence comes from Pisaster brevispinus, assembly GCA_023634235.1. NCBI lineage: Eukaryota > Metazoa > Echinodermata > Asteroidea > Forcipulatida > Asteriidae > Pisaster > Pisaster brevispinus. The sequence continues at coordinate 268 of JAMKCF010000367.1, read as the reverse complement.
CTGGATGTTAGGCCCACCCCTTAGAGAAATTGAACCAAAAAAAAAACAGGGGTAATGGCCCAAAATAAAAGTGCATTGATTTCGGGAATAACTCCCGATGTAGGAGGGCTAGAGAGATGATTTTTTTACCTGACTCTTTCTTAGGTATCCTTGTATCCGAAAAGTATACTTGTACGGCCGTTGCGGGCAGGCTTCATACCAGAAAAGACCAGCAAGCGGGGACACTCCGAAAGCCTCGCAAAACTTCACTGTGATTTTGCTGTAAAAA
>JAMKCF010000366.1:0-27336 GCA_023634235.1 Pisaster brevispinus | reverse complement strand
GGTCTCGGTTTTATTTTGGGTATAAATCTTATACTGCAGCCTTCCAAGAAGTTGGATGCGATCGAAGACCTACCCTACGTCTACCCTGTTAGTTGGCTGTGGTTGACCCTAGCCGCCGACGAGTAGGCCTGAGCTGTCAGTGCCCTCTCAGGTTTACTTGCTTGAAGTCCAGGTCAAAAATTTCATCTTTGAGAGGGCCAAGAACACGTTCATTTTTCAAAGGGGACTTTAACTGGAAAACCTTAAAGTTTATGGGTAACTTTTGAAGGGGCACCAGGGTTAAGACCACCAGTGCAACAGAGGCCCTACTAGGTGGCGTCTGTGTAATTGTAGGTCTACAGGAATTCCCACTTGCAAAAGCTCAGTCAACTGGGGGCTTCTTAATAAAAATTAAGTCTACCGTTTGACTCACTCTGTAAAATTAAATCTTATAACCTTTAACCTATTCTGTCTGACCTGTTTCATTTTAGTGTTTTAATCTCTTGCTGCCCTTTAATACCAATGGAGAAACAAATTGAAAAGGCAAGTCCTTCAAACTTAGATTAATGTAACATAATAAAATATGCTATAAATTTATTTGCAAGATAGTCCCATCATTTTAGCAAGTCACAAATCCCGATAAATCAAAGTGAGTTGAATAGATCTTTTTGTTTCGGGTTTCACGAGGCGCCTTCAGTGTATTTTCCATCGGACGCCTGATTCACGTGCAACTATTGATTTCTACTACGTCCGCATGCACACAGCTGGCGAATCGTTGTACAGTCAATTGACTTAACATTGTTCAAAGTACACATTGCCTTGTTCATTACTCCTAAGAAGGTTGCAAAAGTCGATGCCAGCAGCATTGAAAAACTTGTTTCTGTTTTTGACAAAGTTTCGTTAAAATAGTTCATCTTTGCTCTTAGCCTATAAGTACATCGCATGAAATGAACTACCCATATTAAAGGTGCAAACTTAAACTGCAATTTAGCAGGGTTCTATTTCTTTGCTCAAACGAAGTGCATGGGTTTGTTTTGATAACAATATACAATAGGTCTCAACCTGTATGCATTTATCCATGACAATTTTGAGTTGAAGAGCTTTACAAATTTGGTGAAAAGGATGTTGTTTCCAGGGTTAAACAAATCTCAAAAAGAGGGCATGTCATCCAGGGTAACAAGAAAGCCGACCGAAGAGGTTTGATAACCCATTACAGTCTATGTCTATTGGTTCTGCATGAGAGCGAGGTTGTACGTTAAACTGACCGGAAACACGAGTGGTACATTTTGTAAGCCGTACGGGACATTATCAAAACAGACCTAGTAAGAGCTGACCAATGGAGTGGAGCAATTCACATTGCGGCAACAATACTTGAGGAAGAAAATGCACTTTCCCGAAATGTTGATGTTAAACCAGTAAGTAAATGCGGTGTTTATGGTCCATTTTAGAGGATTGTTATCAATCATGGATTGCATGAACGAGACATGGAGACAGGTCGAACCACCGCCTCTACACCGGTCCAATCTTAATTAATTATTCAATGCAGTGGATAACAAGGATCATGACCCAATTTTCAAATAATATATTTTTAACATACTTTTTCTCTGAACGAATTTTGACAGATGATGCTCGTTTTTCAAAATGACAAATACAAAAACATGCACATGAGCCTACCCAGCAATACACAACATACATGCAGCATGCAAAAATCGTTGACATGACTGATGAACGCGAGATAAAAGTTTGTAATCCCGCTACTAAACTTTTTGCTTTTGATTAACCTAATCTAAATAATTTAACTAAAAATAGGCCTATAAAGTAACTTGATACAAAAAACCAATAACAACAACACTACTATACGTCAAACATAACTTGAAGTAACTTTCCAGAGAGCTAATCCATAGAAAGAACTCAGAACTTAAGATTATTTAAAAACCCAAACCCCAAAAGGAAAAAATGAATGGATTAATAAATATACATATATAAAAATGCCATCTCAGTAAAACCACAGTTGCTTGTATTATTACTATTTTTGGCGCATTAGTATACAAGACAAGATAATTTGGGTTTTTACTATCGAAAAGAATTTGATTGTTTCTTATCAATGGCAATGTATAATAATGTAATCAATAATGACTTTAAGCTATGGAAGCAGAAGGGTCGAACTAGCTCATAGAAATGGATCATATCATACTAGGACAGGTGTTTTTTCAAGGATATGACCGGCGATGTAAACATGAACAAAAAAAGTCGAGCGGTGCAGTTACAGTTGTGTAATTCAAGAATGTACCTTTCAGTAGTGACTGAACCTTTCAAATTACCAAACCTCCCGAGGCAGACCCCGGAAGCAGAAACTCGGTGCATCGAGGGTACACGGGGATACCATTATGCCAGTCCTCGATAGAAACGAAGTGCAGTTTTCATTAAAATCAACGAAGTCGAGTACATGTTTGAAATTGTTTTACAATTTTGACGGGATTCGTTTTGGGGTTAATGGGGGTCTAAACATGTCAGTGATATTCGTGTTAACGAGAAGTGGCTCCGTGCTCATGGTGGATACGGAGGCTAAATTACCTCCACCAAGATCCAGTCATTGATTGGGCATATTCCTTTCCACGCACACTTTCTAGAATATAGCCAGGTGGGTAGCATGAAACATGGCGAGCAAGGAATTGTACGACATCAGTTATAAGTTATAAGCTAATTAACTGATTAACAGGTTACAGCAATGCGTCATCCACCCGTGAGCACACCTGATTAACTTTTTCTTTTCAAAAACAACCCAGGCATCATTCCCCTTCCCAAGGGCAAACCACCGATTCGTGTTGTGTTGCCAAGTACATTTGTGTTGCAAGGTAAAAGAAGAGGATGAAGAAGAAGTAAAAGAAAAAGAAGAAGAAGAAGAAATAGAGAAAAAATAGAAGCTTAAGAAGAAGAAGAAGAAGAAGAAGAAGAAGAGGAAGAAGAAGAAGAAGAAAAATAGTTTTTAAAATACTTTTTAATGAAATCTTTGTTTCAAAACGATAGAAGTCACTGAGAATAGTTTCCAAATTTACAGGGAAATAACGTTGTCAACAATAACAGTGTGAGCAATGAGACAGAAGACACAAAAGGGGAACAATAATTGGGAGTATCTTTCGCCAGACGAGACAAAGAAGAGGCGGGGACAAACAATAAAAACGAACAACACATCAGTGTTGATGGCATTTAGGCTCTTTTTTTCATGAATAAATTAATAATTTAATTCAGACACGCGTCCGTAGAAGTCCAACCTATGTTTTCCTTCAGCAGTATTACACATAAAAACTTCGGTACAGGTAAAAAAAAAAATAATAATAATACCTTGCTTATCCCTAATTGCTGCAAAATGTTCTGTGACAATTATTCTCATACACGACAACATTACTGACGAAAATATTTCCTCATGAAATCTTCCCTTAAACAAGTAATATTTTTTTTATAGTATATCATTTTGGGGGTAAACAAAGTAAAATTTACTAGAGAGGGATTTGAACCCTAACGTCCGGATTAACATGCCAGCGCTCTTCTAACTGAGCTATGCAGCCCTTATTTTGGCAGTCTCTCTATTTTGTCGAATTTTTTTTCATGGGTGCCGTTCAGAAGCCATTCAACCTTAAAATGCTGTAAAATTGAGTTTAAATTTACCCAGTCAGTTTCCCTTGTGGTGTATTACTTGGTATGACGATGTATCGTCGCTTTAAGAAAGAAACCACAGTAGACACTTCTGCCACCAAAAACGGTTCCGTGGTTTGATGTTAGAATATCTGCCAGAACTTCATTGCGGAACTTCCAAAAGATTTGGTAATACACTATACCTTTTTGTTATTGATAAACGCACTGGTTGGCATGGACGGCCGAATGTTGGCAAACATGAAATCGTGTTAACAGATGTTGTGACCAAATTCAACATCCCTGCAACCGTTCAATTGAAAGAAAAAAATATATCGTGCTTTGTTTCCAACAACTTTAACACACTATTCTTTTATATTTGTGTAACAATGTTACATACTATGGCGATCTGTTTTTGCTTTGCATTTGTGGCGTTCCATAGTTTTCCAACCTTGGTTGGCAAAAACTCGGGCTGCGACGTTGCCATAGAAAGGTCCATATCGTGAAATCGAAATGTTTGAATACGCTAATTGCATTTACGTTCCGTACAGTGAGACAGAACAAGTTCGTGCGCACGACCGTTGTAATTTCTTTATTCAAGTGAATCTGGGTCTGAAGAAAAGATGATTGCGAAAACAAAAAATAACACTAATATGTTTTGCTCGGCACCGCCTCATTTTTTTATCATGGTTGAAAGACATAATGCTCAGCAGTGTGTTAAATTATGATCGCCAAAACACACCCCACCTAGGGCTTTAACCGACTCGTTGAATAAACAATGTACAGAAAAACAACCCCAGGCTTTTCAACATGTTCGGGTTCATGTTTAGCATTTCAAATCCACCAGTCGCGACCCGAATGAGAACCTGCCCTAAACCAACATGCCCGAAGGTTTCTTTCTGGCAGAGCAGCACACAACATCTAACATAGGCCTACAAACTCAGCGCAAAGATATCTCTGAGATTGGAATAATGTCCCACTATACTGACAGCTATGTCGCTAAAACCAACACTAAAGGTCGTTGTATTGATATTTCGATCGCTGGGCGAGCCCCCCTTACCGTGTGTGCTTTCGCTCGTCACTCCATTATGCTGCAGTGCATCATCGGAAGTTAGGATGACCACTCCAGACAGCTCCGTGTTAAGTCTTCCCTTGGTTTACCTGAAGACACCCAAGAAGAACAGGAAACTGACTGGCCGAGATTAGGTGGACAGGTGCTGTGGATTGCCAACGAATGAGGTTTTTTTCTTTCTGAAGCGACCGTTTGGTTTAAAGGCGGTGTGTCTTCTTGTCGGTAGCTCTCAGCTCTATCACCGTCTTGAAGATATTGCCAGCCAGCTCTGTACAACCTTCGTTTTCGTGCGTTGTTTAGGTGAGATGTTACTCTTCAATCTGTCTCCAAGAAGAGAGAAAACAAGCAGAAAGGAAATTATAGAAACCTTGAAATAATAGTCAATCGATGTTTCAAAACACTGTAAAAAAAAGGGTGCAGTATTCATTTTGTCTTTACTTGTAGAGGAAACCTCAATTCTAAGACAAATTTTAGTGCTTCGTTCGCTGAAATAAGGCAAGACTTATTATTAAGTTTAGATTTCATAATTCACTTCTAAGAAGAAATCCTTTCTCCAAGAATAGGTACATTTATTGTTTGTTTTCTTGTTGCATGTTGGCATACGAATTCATTTAAAAATATCCTCCCACCTACGCGCACACTCACAATGTTGGAAGTTCCACTCAAACTCGAACAACTCCCGGGTCAGATCATTGACAAGGATCCTGGGTGCCCGGGGGCTTGACCATTTCTGGGTCAGGTTTACCCGGAAAATGGTTTAAAAAATTGGGATTTCAGCTCGGATTCTGCGTCAGTTTCACCCATTTCTGTGTAATTTTTGACACGGATTCCGCGCCAAACTCGCCCAGTATAATGGGTCAGGCCCCCTGAGACCCGGGATCGGTTGAACTTTGACGCGTAAGTTTAAAGTGTACTCAAAGTTGAGCATTTAGTTCCAGGATCATCGGACCCGCCTGGGTCCGGTTTTCATGATGAGCTGCTTAAGCAGAACACCCCCCCCCCCCAAAAAAAAAAAAAAAATTAAAAAAAATTAAAAATGATTAAAAAAATTCTGCTTAAGGCAAAATTGAACAGGAAACCAATATACTACGGTACGAGTGGAATAGTATTTTGGCTGGTAACCTTATCCTGGTAACCTTATTCTATCTAAAGCATTATTACTTTGTGCTTACGCAGCTCTATAAAATAAACTGGGCACTGAATATGACTGGAGCCATTTCCCCAATCTGAAAGAGCTGCTTAAGCAGAGAAAATCGCTTAGAATTCCTCATTTCTGAATCTTGCAAACATTTTGTAGGGAACCGCTCACAAACACGGTCCCCATGGTATGGGGGGGGGTATTATGCGCACACCATTTAGTGTTCAAGCAGATCAATGAAATTGGGTTATACAGGTCTAAGCGTAAGGCGTTTTCTGAAAGCTGATTGCATGCACGGAATTTAATCTAATCTCTTTGATGTAACAGACCCGATACCTGTGGGACCAACTCTTACTGGGAGGAATTTATTAGTGGGAAAATCCTTCCTTGGAGAGCTATATTATTTGGAAGCCTATAACCAGTAAAAACCTTCTTATATATAACCGATTAATCAATTATAATTAGAGATTCCTCCAGTTCCCCGTGCTTCGTGATACACCATCAAAGAAGACTTTAGTTACGGGTGCTTTTGAACTTTCTATTTATCTCAGAATGAACTGTTTTTGTATTTCGCGTGACAGTCCTTGTGTAATGGTATATGGGTTCCCAGAAGTAAACCATACAAGAAACAGCACATGGATCTGCTTTCTCGTTTAGTTACGCTGAGTCAGGAAAACCTAAAAACTGTAATTAATTTTGTTTTGCTGAAAAACTGATATCTGAACAAAATTGTGCATATCCCAGGAGAATACTTTGCAAAATGACCTACAGTTAAAAATCATCTCCAGTGGACCACCGACGGACTTTTCATTAACATTTTGTTACAAGGTTGAGAGAATGATAATGCTCACCAAAACCCTCTATTGACATTTGACGGAAGGAATGGAAAACGCTTCCTATCCAATTTGACAATAATATTGCACTCGTAGACGAAAGTACAAAGGAGCGGGGTCCACATTGATTCCAAAGTTCTTAACAAGTTTTGCATTACGCGTAAATGGAAGTGTGAAAAATGATAAAGTTTTGGAAAAACAAAAAAATTAGCTCTCCTTTACGCTCTATTACCTATCGGGTCAGAAATGACCCGGCTCTCAGGTCCCATGTTGACGTCACAAATTCGCAACGAATATTCGCAAGAGTTCAGCTGCGCTCAACTCTTGCGAATAATATTCGCAGCAAAAACAGAGTTGTGACATCAAATTCACGTCATTTTCGCGTCGCATTCGCATTCGCAGGAAGTATGAACTGGGCTTTAGGCTGACCCCGAAACCTGGTATAAAAGAAGAAAAGGGAGCGAGCGTGGGCAATGGAAAACCAAAATGCCCGAACGTGGAGCACGTTTTCGGTTGATCTCAAACTTTGTCCCAATGGGAGACGCTATAGCAGGTTTACCGCGTAGAATGCACAGAAAATAATGCGCTTTCCAAACCAGAATTCTATAATATAATAAAACAAAGTGTTTGCTGCCACCTTGTGACTTATTTCCTTGAAGCGGTGAACCAGTCAGAAGTTAAAATACACATGTTACATTGTATTTTGGCTGATAACAATGGATAGATTTCTACAAATTTGTTATGCTTTAAATATATTCGGGCTCTAGCTTGACATTGCAATCTGGACTTCTCCGCAGGTTCTGAATGTCGAGTGGATTTGGGTCAATGATGACGGAGTGCCTTGAGCGTGAGATCATGACTCTGTAGTCAGAGAAATGGTGATTTATTTAGTCTACTTTGTGTCTAAACAGATCGATCGATTTAATCATTGAAGAAATGTTTTGCAAGCACTTCAACTCAAAGAGGGCGTCGCATTCATCCAGGAGTCAAAATGCTTGATTGATGACATCAAGAGAGTTGCAAATAATATACGGAAACAGAGGGATTGTGAGGCCGAATTGGCGGCTACAGCTACGGCTACGACTGTTACTATGTGTGTTGCTAAGGACGCACTGTACTTCAACACACGATGACGCGAATTTGACATCACAGTTTCACAGCAAAGGACTCGAATTTCCTTTCAACTTGAACTCTTTGCCGAGCGCGAATATGACTGGAGGAATGCCACGCCTTCTTTGAGCTGAAGTGCTCGCAAACGTCTCTTCAATGAACCAACCGACCGATCAATTTAGACACAAAGGAAGCCAAATAAATCAGCATACCTGTGACTACATGATCCATCTCATCAGCTCGAGGCATTCCGTCATCATCGGTTCCAATCCGCTCGACATTCAGAACCAGGTAATATGCCCTGCATAAAGCCCTCCTTTCTCATTCTCCTGAAGACGAGCAGAGTATACTGTTCGAAGTGTTGAGACCACATCGGCTCATTTCAGAGCCAACACTCCTAAGGAGAGAGTGATTGTACAGTTATACATGGTTGTACCAGTTATAATTTGAACTATGCTCATTTTTGCAATTGTAGTGCCCGAAGTCTCTATCCTACTTTGCGTTGACATTCGCGTCGTGTACCAAACCGTAAATAGGAACTTCCCCGAGGAAAGACAATAATAGTCACGCGATAGCCTGCTTTACATGGTGCGAGAGAGAAACACGAACTTCAAGTTTGACACAACACTAAGGACCTTCTACTCCGTGTAAAAAAAAGTGAATGAACCGCACATTGGACGTCAACAATTCGCCAAGAGGCATTGTACATTTTGTGAATGCTTTGTCGCGAACCCCCCCCCCCCCACCCTCAATTTTTATTTAATTTTAAAAAAAATTTTCGACGTAGGGAGATTCGTTTTTGCAATGGCATTCGAACTGAAAATTATCCGCACATTAAACATTTTGAACTTCGGCAGAGAGCAACATGGTCATGTCTATTTCAATAAACACACTGTGAGGGATTTTGTGCACGTTCATATTCGATTTATGTACAATTGTGTCAACTGCCTTGTTTGAAAAAAAAAGTATTTCCGTACCTAACTCTTGGTGGCGCACTGTTTTCTGTATTGCAACCTATTTTGCTTCATGTCAAAAAAACAATACAAAACAAGGACACTTTTATATATTATGTAAAAACAAGTTTCTGTTAAACCTTACTAGAAACGAGAAAAACAACTACAATGAAATCGAAGTGGTGCTTTCGGCATAATTCGGAAAAAAATCCACATTTACTTTCCCTTATTCAAAACACCAAGTACAACAACAAAACAAGCTCCGTCAAACAAACACGTTGTTTTGAACTCAGCGGCAAAAAATAAATCAAGACTGTAAAATACAATCATGGTGGCGGCTTCTACACTGTCTCCAAACCAAGGTATGTGTTGCGTGTCATTCTTGAAATAATACATCCGTTTACTTAAACTAAAGTAAATAATCCCGTATAATTTTATATATCAAGGGGGAGACAAATGCATGTACAGCCACGGTCAAAACGACTCATCCATTACACACAATGTTTGCCGAACATGAGCAGTCGTTCCTCACTAGACATAGGCTGAAATTGTTAACTGGCTGGGGCGCTGAAAATGCACACAGCAGTCGTGTATTCCGCCATTCACACTCATGCACGAGCATCACGTAAATTGACAAATTGCTGATTTGGTAACTCAGTTATTTCGCCCCCTCTGCAAGAGGAATAGATCCAAAGTATGGTCGTTCAAGACGCTTGAGCTCGATGAAGATACCCTTTATAAAAACCTAATCTTTTCTGGTAATTGAGATAAAGTATATTTAATGAATTGCAAAACTTTTACAATTTAAATCGAAGTTTTGGAAACCAGATTGAAGAAATAATTTGTATAACTTTCTAACGAATGTCTGCATAGATTATAAATGAAAACTTGACTGTATTATGGTTACATCTATTTATGTTCCACTTCCAAGTGGCAGTCCCTCATCTGTTAAAGACAGGCTCCATGATCGATTTCAATTTTGTGATGAACTCATTTTCCAAAAGATAGAGTCCGGATGCGGGTGGGAGACACAAATAAAGTACAAGTCTCTATCACTCTAAAGTGAATAAAAATGCCTTTTATATTTGATGCCCCACCAGTACAAAAACATGGTCAACATCCTAAAACATCCAATGACGTCACATTTCAAAAATGTAGGTCTGTACATTGGTGTACAGGAAATTGTTTAGGTCATTCCTGAACTTTGATGCTATTCAATCGAAAAGGCATTTAATTTGACCTTTTGACTGGCTTACAAATTCCTCTTTGGAATGTAAAGACCCATTTGTTGTTGATATCCAATGACGTCATGTTTTAAATTTCGCTCTGAAAGAGTTTCAGCTAAACTGACATTTTATAGCGATTTGGAGTGAGGAAGTAGCGACCTGTCATTTCCCCCCCCCCACTTTTATAAAGACTCTAATCTATTAGATAACGAGTGCAATGGAAAACCATGACTTTACCTTGGAGACTCTCCTAGATGGATTGGGGTGAAAACATTTTAACATAGAAATCCATAATGTTAGTTTCTTACCAACCCACACTCTCGTATGATTGGTGACCTAAGGGTACCAATTTTAGATTTTCGTGAAATGTACTGGCAGTTTCTAAATTACATCTTTTTTTTTAATAAGCAATTTTTTTTCTCTAGATTATTCTCTATCTTAACATGATCTTCTTTCGTAGACTTCCATCACGACCCATTACCAGAGCCGTATATTGGAAGACCTGTCACACAGAGGGACCATTTTTCTTTGGTCACGTGGTTGCATGGAGCCATTTTCGGTCCGAATGTAGCACTAGTCTGGCACCCTGTATTCGCACATGGGGTTTTTGGACACAAAATGGCTTCTAATCGCAAGTTGTCGCAACTCTCTCAATACACAGCTCTGCCCATTACCATTTTAAGCGGTAATAAGTTTAACCGAAAACAGCTGTGACAACTTAACATGAAAAAGCTCAAATGCAAACACGTCAGTCCCAGTGATTAAAAAAAAATCATAACGTGACTTCCTGTAAGTGGGACATTATTTGTTTAGTGAATTCGTCTTATTAAGTCGCAGCGACCAGACTTTTGCGGACAAAACGTGAATAACTGTGACGATCACGATATGTCAATACCGTCGGGCGTAACTCATTTATAAACCAAGTGCAATCACACCTAACTACCGATATCCGTAATGATTCTACTTGTTCGCGTCATATATAATGCTTTAAATTAATCTTATTTGTAATTATTAGAATGTTTTTGGAATAAGAATAACAAAAACAGCAACAAAATCAAGATACCCAATAATTCAGACGACAGTAATAACGTTAAGGCACAGTGTCGCCCCTGCAGTCCTGTGGGCGTCTTATTGATCTTCAACAAACACGCGCAGTTATTTATAGAAAGTAGGTTATATATTATCCAAAAGGTTAATTATCCTATGGGTGTTAAAAGTCTTGTTTGACAACAACTGCGTCGACAACCTAAACCCCACCCCTCAAAATAACAACAACAACAACAAAACAAATCCTTTATTGTCATAGTTCATAGTCGTAGAGGTCGCATCAGGCGTCCTGGTTATCGCAAGTTCGAGTTGTCCGAATGTTGCCCGGCTCACGACAAACCAAATTCGCCCCCGAACGAATCGCGACAAAATGAGCGCCGTATAAATACAACCCCTGTAAGGCCTTTCTCCACAGCCGTACGAAGAAAAAAAAAACCTGGCCTTTTGCTAAAATGCTCAAGGCTTTTGAATCAAAATAGATTTTCCCCTTTTATTTTCCCAATATAGGAAATCTCTGTATAAACCTGAAGCATATCTTCGATTTCTAGTTTTAACCAACGGGAATTATTTTTCCTTTTTCATTCACAAGACCCTTTCAGCTCACGTCCACAGACAAAAGTATTGCGTGGTAAGAAAATATATAAAAAGGTATTCTGACATGCCCCATGTTTCCGTGAAAAAAATATTTAACTTCAACGTGTTGATCAGATGCCTGCTTCTAAGTTTCGCCTAAAAGCCACTCGTTCAAAGTGGTAACTTCATTTTTTATAATAGCTGAGGTGTTGTGGAACTTCCCCACGGAAGTGACATCGCTAGAGGAGGAGTACTGAACTTATCAAACGACACCATCCGTTCTAAAGTAGTGTCAGTCACCCAAGTCCCCGCTCATCTCAAGGACCCCCAGAACCTTTTGAGGAGTTGGGAGGTGAAACAATATTTCACACGTGGGTGACAACTGTGTGCTTGCTGTCTCGAAGAAGAAAGAGAGAGGGAAAAAAACATCGGGGTGCTGTTCACTTTTAGGGCAAAGAAGGCTAATCTTTTATGGAATCATTTTTTCCTTCTTCTCCATTTTGACGATGTGTCTTAGAGTGGAAACGACTTCCGTGTGGGAGCTCGACCGATGAAAGACAAGCTTTTAAATACTCCCTGAAGAGACCCTTCACGGTGCCCGTGTAATTGAAATGACAAAAATGGTCAATTTGGGGTGAATGCCGTGCAGTGTGCAGACGGATGTGTGCCAAACATTTCAATTGTGCTGTGCTGGTGTCGATAAGGGTTGGGTACACAATTCCAATGGTTAACGGGGACTTTGGGGGAAGAGGGCGGGGATGAATGTAATCATAAGCACGGTAGCAATTACATATTTCGTGCGTTTTAGCTCATTTGTCATTTTCTGAATAGCCACAAATGTTTACCTTTGTGTTTTTGTGCATGTTTTTGTGTGTGTGTTTAATTTACGGACAATGATTTGAGTCATAAAACGAGGAAAGGCTATTGGCAATTACGCTTTAAAGTTACACCACATCATTTTATTTGGGAAAAGAAAATCCATTCAAATCCTCCAGAAACACAAACTACTGTTTAAATTGACAGAAGTGCCCCCCCCCCAAAAAAAAACAAACCAAACAAACAAACTGGTACATCTTCTTTGTACTGCATACAGTTGTTTAAAAAAATGTTTTGAGATACAAAAAATAGTTCAAAAGAGTTTTTACCTCGACCACCAATCACCATACCTCTAATATACGAGTTCTGGATAGGAATGCTAATGATGCGTTTGTACTAATGATAAAAAAAGATCAAAAATAGTTCACAAGCCTTTTTTCCTCGATCATACCAATTACATATCATGACTTTAAAACACAAGTCCAGTAAATAGGAATGCTAAAATGATGCGATGTCAGTCAGCTAGTCTATAGTTGCTTTAAGTTCTTCATTAAGTCTCCTAGTAATTCATAACACTTTCGACACCATTGTCCTTTAGTATTTGTGATTAGAAGATGTTTTGATCCATGAGGCGGGAAAACAGACAGACACTAATCTAGTAATGAAACCGGGAACTCTCTCCATGCGTGACTAGCACATTAGGGCCTGAATAATCATCAGTGCAAAGAAGTTGATGAAAATGTGACCATGGCCCAATTTCATAGGGCTGCTTTACATATTGCCTACAAATTTTCTGCTTAGCCGCAATGAGCAGGATACCAGTCACCAATTGAGCAGTGACATGGTATTTTGACTGGTAACCTTAGTCTTGTAAGCAAAATGTTGTGCTTAGATACTTGTGCATAAGTAGCTATGTGGTATTGGGTCCAAGTCTGGACTCAAAACCAAATCCACAAGTGAGGTTTTCGTCCAAGGCAGGATTCGAAACGGGGTCCATGGAAATGAAGGCAGATGACAGTAGTACATTTAGCGACCCCCAGCAATGTTTTACTGGGTAAAAAAAAGAAGAAAAAAAGAAAAGAAAAAAAAAGACTGGCACACCAGCGTAATATTTACATCCTCGCTTTTTAACACTCTGTAGTATTCCTAGAAAATTTGACTTTGGTGCAAATAAATGCCGCCTTTCAGCCACTCACACAGGACATGTTGTCACTTAATTATACTGGTTTATATTATTAATCAATACAACGGCTTTGAAATTCTTGGTTGGGAAGATAGATTTAAGTTTTTGATGGACCATCCTGATGAAGCTATAATTAATTGCGTTGCCAAATATGTCTTTTTATTTATCGTTTTAAAAGGTAATCAAACTGTGTAATAAGGCTTAACCAATGTATGTTTTTGTTTAAGTAAACACTCCTAGCTTTCCGTACGACGTCTTCACTAATTGTTATTTATTATTATACTGATGTTACCCTCCCCAGGGTTATGGGGTTTGTTCCAGTTTCGGAATAAAATAAGATACAAATACAAATAATACTGGTTTATTTTCCGTTAAAATAATAACAATAAAATTTCTTATTTTTTTCAAAAAAAATAAATGATACTTTTGGGAGTCACTCCAGACCTATACACAAACCAAACACCCACCTTAGCTTCAAACCTATCCCCTTTCCACCACTAAATGAGGCAACGGCATACAAAATATCACCTTGGATGATGCCTTTCTTTCACACAATGCTATTTATTTGTCCATGATTATTAAACCACCGTTTCTTCTCAGACAAACCCTACTCAAAAGAGATTTTCTACATGGCGTCACAGCAAACCTTGATTGTACTCCAATCATGCAACGTTTCAAATCCTACCAATTATATTTAATGAAGACAAAAAAAAGCAACCCCTCAACGAGAGGAAATTATTATTGAGCAAACTATTAGGGTGCCCATACTTTTTGACGAGAACTGAAACAAAGAAATGTGTGTGCGGAAGCAACTCATTGGCGAGATCACCAGAAGAGTTTACAGCGTTTCATCTGACCTAACTATTTCCGTTGATGTGTTTTGGAGGACACCCCGCGGATCAATCATTCTGTGTGGCACGCATGGCGGGATCGTCAAGAGCCAATCCAGCATGTTGCATCGCAACCGCGGCGTTCCACGCAATTACCGCGATTAGTATGCGCAATGCCTCAACCTGAAAAGTCTTCTTCTCTCCGCTAAGAGAGTTTGGATAAAAAGCGTTGACGGCTCATTTGATACAAAAAGTGATTCAAATTGTACATCTATTTCCGTATGCAACTCACAAAGTTGAGCTAACGGACAAGCTGAGAAGACAACCACATGGAGGCAAGAACCAGGTGAAGCCAAGGCTTATAGCGGATTGCCTTTGAAACAAATTTAAAGGCACGTGCATAGTTACAGGTAATAAACCTAACCCAGACACCAAACAAAATCTACAAACCTTATACCTTAACGAGGTATTGTATTATGGTCTCATAAAATTATTCTTAACAGTCTCCACCAAATTTGATATTTCGGCGCCAGGAATGTAATTTAAGACAGACATGCCACATTTTAAACGTGCACTATTGTCATTATTATTATTGAACGAAGGGACAGACAAAACAGACAGCGACTGATAATGGAAGTGACAAGAGGAGCGCTAACTGAGATGAACATTAAGTGAAGATGGGTAGAAAAAGAAGAAAAGAAACTGTCCCATAATGGGAAATGAGTGACTGATTAAATCGTTATGATTTCAAAGACATTGTGCGATAAGTAAGAAATAACTATATAATCAATAAACGTGCTGGTACAACTGTGTGTACAATTTCTTTTGGGAGGAGTGTTGGCTCTGAAAAGAGCCGGTGTGGTCTCGACGTTTCGAGCAGTATCCTCTGCTCGTCTTCATGTCTTCATTCAATCCTGAAGACGAGCAGAATATACTGCTCGAAACGTCGAGACCACACCAGCTCATTTCAGAGCCAACACTCCTCCCAAAAGAGACTTACACATGGTTGTCCCCGCAATTTAGTCATAGTTACTTGTCTAAACTCTTTTATGGCAGTGTGCTCAGACTTCATTCGTTATTTGAAGTTGTATACTTGGTTATCTCAATGACATATCAATGAAAACCGGAACACTAAAATAAAAAGAAACGACAAATCTGCACCAACTAACAAGTAGTCTAGACTGTTATCACCAATAGAGAATCATACGGGCCAATATGAGTACTGGGGTGTTAAAATTGACACCATGTATGTTGTCACATATTAATACCCAAGAGAGAATAAAAAGTTCACTTCACCTGGTGTTAAATTAACACCAAATGCAATTGTTTTTGCAGTTCAGTAAGTGTTATTTTAACACCCTATGGTGTAGATTTTGATTTTGTTTGGTCACTATACGTGTATGTGACAACATCCATTGTGTCAATTTAACACCCTAGTTTGTACAGTGTATGCATAAACCATGGCACTGTGTAGTTGTATAACTGTCTCATGACTTTCAAAACAACAGTAAATCAGAAACATTGAAACCGTGAGGGAAAGAGGATGAAGTAAACCTGTGTAGGCCTAGAAGACTTACAAGTGTAAAAACAACATCAAAAAATAACAACGTATAAGGTAATCTGCCAGAAGGAGAACCAGCAATGTAATTAACAAGTTAAATTGGAACAATAGAATTACAAAAAAATAAAGACCAGGAAGCCATTATCTTTGAAGAAATGCGGTAGGGCATGTGTGGGAACACTCCGAACTATCAAAACTGTCAACAGAAAGCAATTATGTGATTGCAAATTATATGGAAAACATTGTAATTTGCAGACCTTGTGGTGTATTTTTCAATTGTTAATGTACAATATTAAGGAGCTAAGCTAATCAAAATTTAAATGGTATACTAATTTCTATCCCCACGCAGAGTTATACAGAACTGTTTTGTGCATGGAAATTTTGTTTATCAAAATGAATTGACGTTTAGAGTAATGTTTGTTTCCCTTCTGTTTTTGTTTAATTTGTTTTGTTTTACAAACGGATTATGTCAGACAGGCCTCCTTAAAACAATCATTACATTTGTCTATGAATTCCGGTTTTTTTTCCCCTAAAACATATACTTCCTCGAAGAGAAACCTCCTCCAAGAGGGTAAATATTTACCCCCTGGCTCGGAGCTTATTGGGTGAGCATATTGCCAGAATGGACGTTGGCGAGTAGCTACACGCAATTGTCGTCAAACGGGTTTAATATTTGTGATGTGCAACAGTAACCAGATACGCGCGCTCATCAAACTTAATGCGGCTCTACGTCGACTTCTAAATACCGACTGCCCGGACTACATCTACACTTCCGAAGCCTACCTCTGAGCCAATTTTCCAACCCATTTCTGAAGAAGGAACCGCAAAATGATCGGCAGTGATGTCATTAGGCCGAAAACATCAGGATTTGGCCGGACTTTCAGGGATATCCGTTTCCCGCCAAATTCACCAGCGAACGATCGTCTCTGCTCATCTGGTCCCATTAAATCGACGTTTGGTTGCCCGCGGAGGGGCACAGGCAGTACTGGAGTTCTTAAGTTTCAACTAAAAACAACTTTTCCTGTGTGCAACAGACGCTTAATCATTTACCTGCCACGTCAATAAACTCGAAAGGGTAGTTCAAGATTGAACACAAGAGGTAACCGGTTGTATTGATGATGATGAAGCTACCATAATTAGTGGTACTTCACCCCACGTCAACAAATAACCGTTTCCGTGTTCAGCTTTAGCATTGGTTACACAGCCATTGCTGAATAAGGAATAAGGACCTGTTTTTATTGTCATGTTGACATTTTATACTTATGTCTGACTGTCACACCTTAAACACGTGATCTGTCCATGATAGTTTCAGAGTAAACAAAAACATTGCCCAAAGTACCACATAAATGAAGCGGCTACAATGACGTTCTCTAACGTTCTCGATTACTATTCTCCAACCACAAAGCACAAATACATGGGCGAATAAAACATTATTCGCACCTGACTGATTCAGCAAAGTTATTCTTGTTTTACAAAAGCTTCGCAGTCGACAAGTGTCTACATGCAAAGTGTTCTTAACAGTCAAAAGCATTCCGTACTAGGCCGATTCAACTTTTATGAATGTTTTATTTTTCAATCTCAGGGCTCAGGCCTTATTGTAATTATTTCCACAACTCTAAATTAAAGTACATTCAATTAAAAGACTACACTAAATCATTTTCGCCAAATTTTGTATGACAAAAAAATAAATAAAAACAAAACATGAATCAAGACCTTTGACACAATGAATCCGAACAACCAAACATATTCCAATATTTCTGCGTCAAAATTTCTGAACAATTTCTGCAATTTTGAACCTTCCTTTGAAAAACGACATCATGATAATTACGAAACTGTTGTTTCTGGCGGGTTGTGTGTCCCCCCCCGCAAGCTTTGCGCCAGTTGATGTTTTGATGATAAAGCATCAACCGAATATAATTGCCGATTTTACCAGATCGCCACATTTTAAAACGAGGACTAAAAAGCGGAGCCTGACATTTAGGTTATGCGTACGTGTTGTTGTTGTTTTCATGAGCACAGAGTTGTTTTGTAGTGACGGGTGGAACGCTGTCAACTCGGACTCCACAACTACCTGATACTTTGCTGGAATGTTACATCTTGGGTTTTTTTTTTGTTGGTAAGACTTCACTTGGAACAAACACCGTTCAGTTGTTTTGTAATCTCAATACAGGAAAAACACATAATAAGGGTTAAGGGAGCCTATTTAGTCAGGAAATGAGGATTGGGACAAACACCAACAAACAAAGCACTAAAGCTGACACGTGCACCTCGGTTAATTATCAAGGAGTGTCATTGCCAGGTGGTCGTAATGCATCGATGACTTGAATTTGCCTGTTGTCAAGAATTGTTTGCACGTAGGTTGCAAATCGTCGGTCATGCCGGTCAAGGCACTTGTGGCAATTAGCAAGACCGATTTTTTTACTTAACTTGGTTTCATTAGGTGAAAAGGTTGTAGCGCGTTTATTTTGTATTAGTATATTAAAGAATTAAACAAGCACCCCCCCCCCCCAAACAGTACATGCGTTGTGATGGAGCCTGACTCTGTATTGACGAGTTCAGTTGCATAATGCGTCATTGCTCATGTCACGTGGTATTGCTACATACAGGTATTAATTTTGATCGTTCATAATTTTTGCAATTTTGTTTTAATGTCCCGAAGTTTCGACCCATGCAGAGTCTTTTTGGAAGGCCAAATGACAACACAACACACACAAAACTGGTTTACAAGTGTGACAGAAGCAGTCAAGTGGAAATACATGTACACGAATAGAGCAGAGAGAGAGAGAGAGAGAGAGAGAGAGAGGCAGAGAGCACACATAAAAAGCAAGGGGTAACAATGACGGAGGAGACAAAAGGAGGGGGATTGAGGACAGGGGCTGTTTGACCGCTAGAGGTTGGAAACATAAATGACAAAATCAAAGGGGGGAAGATAAGTTTGAATTTCATAACTAGACTGTTCTTCTACTACGCACAGTTTAGAAATGTGTAGAACATTATGGACAACTGCACCGTGATGAGACTTCAGAATACAAATCAAAGTGGAAATAACAAGAACAAACGAAAGTTTCAGCCGTCCCCGCTGGATGTGCCACTTCTACGCGTAAAACGTTTGCCATGTTTTCCGTTGGCAAGCTGAGCAATGTTTACAACCCACTCACAGATACTTAGCACAGATTGGTGACCTACTTAGTGGTGAATTGAGCTTCAATTTGGAGCCTAATTCACATCGGATCGTCTGATATCCACTGTGATGATAGAAACGAATTCACACAGCGTTCAAACCTGGAGGTAGATCCTACGTATTGATTACGGCCGCGATAAAAATTTACCAGCGTTTCGATGAAACAAGAAAACGACTTAGTGTGCGTTAAAACGTGTTATCAACGACCACAGGTTGGCGTCCTGAGAGAAGCTGGATATAGCTTCAGATTAGCTAAATTTAGCATCTTCGATTGCCACCGGTGGAATCAAAAGACACGATTACAATTTAAAACAAAGTAATATCGGGGTTAAGATGGTCTCATCTTGAGGCTGTTGGCATTTTGTAAAACTATTTTCTTATAGTTCACTGACATTTTAAGTTAAGTCGTACAAATTGCAGATTCTGACAGATGATCTGTCGCCGATCAATCTGCACGCCCTTAGCCTTTAGTCTTTAGTCTTCAAACCGAAACATCACATTTATTTTTTGAATAGCGTAATTGCCCATAATATTCTTGTCCCAATGCGCTCAAAGGATTCTGGTCGAAGTCCTAGTCCAAGCGAAACTGGCAACCATCATGGCGCGCTGATTTGTGAAGCAATGCGGTACACAACTCGAAAACCTGGCATAACATGTGAACTACAGCATCCGAACTACAGCATGGCATCCATCTTGGCAGCTTGATTTATTTTATTAACACTACTGAGTTTTTTTTCAAGATGCATTGCGGTATACTTTTAAGATGGCGTTTGTGCACATGGCCTAGTGGTCAACGTCCTTATGATCCCAGTTTCGAAATTGTTGTTTTCGTAAAAGAATGTTTTTATTTGCATTCTTTCAAAGTTAATGTTAAGACAAGGGAACTAGCTTTTCCCAATACATAAGAAAATCTCTTTCTCTTTAAAAACAAGGATAAGTGTCATCGGAACTGCATTTTCCAAATTGTTCGCAGTCAGACTTCAGATACGAACCCATCAAATTATATCACACATCTCAGACAATGACGCCCCCGTTCTCCAACGGAAAAAAACCCCAATCTCAAGTCAAATCACCCTGAGTCCTCTGTTACCATGACAACCGCTTTCCAACAGATGAAGTATGTCACAACATTCAACTCAGAACCTCCTCCACATAGAAAGGAACTTGTTTTTGACCCAGTACTGTCTTCATGAAAAAGCCTCGGATAAATTGATTCTCCCCATTATACTATATTAAAAAAAAAAGTAAACACCTCAAAATAAACAACCTGGCAAACTGTATTCGGTGATAACATACAATTAAGTATTGGGTTTATCTCCAGGGCAAGACATGAGATCCACACGGTGCCTCGTATACAACTTTATTTTTTATCATCAACGATCTTCTCGAAAACGCGTAGCCTTATAAATCGAAGGCTGGGGCTTGTAGTCCAGCGGAGAAGGTGTATAGAACAACACAACGGCCCAGTTTGGCGCCGCGTAAGAGAACACCGTCTGGCAGGCCTAATTACAAATTACGTCAGTCTTTTCGTTGCAGGCCACACTTCAATCATGCACCCCGTGATATCGACCTGTTTTTAAAACCGACAGGGTTTTTTTGTGGTCAAAATCTCGTCAAATATTTATGTTTCAGGTGAGGTGACACACCATCTCCAAACCTGAGCTCTCAAAGAAAGTTATTCAATTTGTAACTTCTGATCGTGTTTACCATCTATGGACAAATAAACAAATGATTATGTCATACATACATTTTTCTTTTTGCCATGCAGTTGACAGAAACAACATTTTATAGTCTCACTCTACATACTTGCCAAGTTCTGTTTCAATTATTGTTTTTTGGGGGCAGGAGAAGCTGTTGAGTTTCCTCTTAACACATTAGCAAACACCTTAACAGCCATCGAGGTCTTGTGGGATATTTCTGATACCATCAGTTAAGTTCACGACTTGCAAGTTTAATGCTAAGCTGTGTGATCGCTTTACACCAAAGGTATCGCACGTGGCACCAAGGGTATCGCACGAGGCACCACGTTCCTTGTTGAGGTGGACGAGAGCACTTTGGCATCGGTATCAGGGTTACGTGTACTTTTCATCACGCGGTAGGTGTGTGGACGGCCTGACACGCTTTGGCTCGTCCATCTTTAAAAGTTGCTATCCGGCCGCACTTTCCTCCAAGTTCCACAGTATACAAATATTGACCTATCAAGACCTATCATTAAAGCTACGACTCTCCAGGTGATCTCCGGGGCGATCTATTTGCCTGAGCGTAAATAGAAACGCCCCGGGATATTACCCAGGGGATGGTAAATTCAACCACAGCACGAGACAAACCGGTCAATATTTGTTTGTATAACACCACAATCTGTCTAGACGTCTAGTCTACACGGGTATATTGGTTGCTATAGGTGTTTATGACATTTGTTGCTATGGGTATATAGTACATCGGTTGCTATGGGTATATAGTACATTGGTTGTTATGGGTATGTAGTACATTGGTTGTTATGGGTATATAGTACATTGGTTGCTATGGGTATGTAGTACATTGATTGCTATGGGTATATAGTACATTGGTTACTATAGTTCATTGGTTGCTATGGGTATATAGTACAATGGTTGCTCCGGGTAGTACGCGTCATGCTCGTGGCTAAATAAACCAATACAATAATGACACAAATAGTAAACATCACGTGACGCGCTTTAAACCAATCGCAAGACAAAATCTAACATGAGGCTGTTATAAAACAGAACTTTGACCTTTGCATTGCTTGTCTATTTTGACTGAACAACAATTTAAGCCACCAGCTTGCAAAGCGCACTCGCCCCTCAACATTTGCTTGGTCAGACTGACCCGACCCGGTAACTGGGTTTCTACGTCAGTTTGACCCATTTCTGGGTCATCATTTTGACACAGGTTTTGGGTCACACTGACACAGAAACGGGTTAGGACCCCCTTTGACCCGGAACCGGGTCGCTTCTGACTGTACACACTGTATAATTTGCAAACAATCGGGTCAACAAACTTTCTTAAAACTTCAAGCTTCCAAATTCTCTCTCCAAACACACATCATGGAATGGAACAGCCTATATAAGCTTTTTATCTTCAGGCTTGATCGTGTCTTTTCATTCTAATGTAAGCCTAATGTTTCTACTACATTGAAAAGAAGCGGGTTTTATACGCAAGCGCATTCTCAAAGGCACCGGTATATCTCAATCAGTAGCAAATCGCGTATTCATCCCCATGTAACATTAGTCATGATTTATATCAACGTGATCTGTTAGCAAGAACGAATGATCTATATATAAAATGTATCCGACTTCTAAACATGACACATTTCGAACGTTGCACATTTTAAGCAAGTCTTCAGAAATGTTGTTGGCTTTGTTTGTCGAGTGTGCTCCTTTGGAGTTTGGCGGTAACTGCTCGTGCCAGGTGCTGTGAAAAGTGAGTTTTACTGATGAGAAGTGTCACAATAAGTTTATTTGCAGTTGCTTCACAGCAATCTAACTTGCAATGGCTTCGTAGTGAGAGACATTTCATGGGAGGGAGAAGTCTGGCGTCAGTTATTTAATGAGTGTTTTGTTTTTTTGCTTATTAGTGTTTGTTTACCCATCTAAGTCAGTTGTTTATAATGTTTGAATTGTTTAGTCATTATCTGTAAACAAACATCTGAAGTGCTCTGCAGAAACGAGTGAGTAGCAGTAAAATACCATGCACTGTAAAGTACACAAGGATGAGTCCATCGAAACACTCGCTTAGCAAATGAGTACAAAGTTCTGCTTAAATAGCAGCTTTATGAAGTCGGATCCTGTAATGCAATCTATAAGCCCAGAGGTGGACAATTGTCTGGAATCCTGTAAAGCTAAGCAACCCCAGCCTGTTGTCATCATCTCGTATAATCCCACCCACCGCGAGTCTGACCATCCTGCTACTAGGGGATGTAAAAGTAGATTCTTGCTGGGAAGTACGCAATCAAGACGGTGTCACGAGTAAATTAATTAATCTTGACCAAGCTGTGTGCGTGGTAACCCCGCTCCAGTGCACTACCGCGGAGCTTCATCGCCTCAAATTTGCCAAAAGCTGAACCATGCTTTTGTTTGATCAAGGCTTAATAATTGGCAACTTGGAGACTACCCTGCTAATACGGATTATGTTACCATGTCATGTGCACTAAACGTCTGAAATCGCGTCTGAAAATCGAACAAAATACAAACTGAATATGAAAATGTCACACAACTGTGGTCTAGAAACTATCACTTCAGTTTTTTCATCTAATGTTCACAAACTTTGCTACACACACCAACAAAATAATAAATTTACAATCCGTTACGGATTCACAATCCGTTATTATGGATTTATTCCTAATCCGTTCTTACGGGTTTGTAATCCGTTCTTACGGATTCACAAATTGTTATTACGGATTCACAATCCGTAATTACGAACACAATCCGTTATTACGAACACAATCCGTAGTAACGGATTGTGTAATCCGTAATAACGGATTGTGTTATTCGTAAGAACAGATTATGAAACCGTAATAACGGATTGTTTATGATCCGTAATATCAAATCAGAATCCAGAGTACGGGATTGTAAGTCCGTAACAACGTGAAGCCTTGATAACGAATTCTAATGTTAGTTTACTGGCGTTAGGCCTTCGTAGCTTCATAAAGTGAAATTTCAATTTCAGTCTTTAATTTCGTGCGAAAAAAGAATATCGTCACGCCAAAACTGGCTGCACTGAAGAAAACGACCAGGAAAACCCAAATGCAAAACATGCACCTTTAAATTTACCGTTTAACCGTTTTCATGTATTATACTCTAATACTGTAGTAATTTGGCCTGAGGGCCACCAGTGGAATGTGAATAAACCAATAGGCCTACCAATACATTTACCAATAAAACGACCGACACGACAAAGGGAGAAACACAAGTTAGGCACAACGGTGTGTAAACTAGAATGTAAATCTCTAACCAACTATTTCGGGATAGCGATCGATCACCTTGCTTAAACCAAACTCATTACCATCGATCAAGGCTGTACGACTTCACGATCGCCATTTTAGGAAACAAAACAAAATACTAGGAAACAGACTGTGGGAGGTTTGAGCCTGTCATTTGTTATATCCTTACAGAACCTTGGACATTAGAAACACGAGTTCTTTTCATTAGTTTCTCTGAATCAGTGTCTGGATTTAAGGAAATGCGTCTAGTGTTGAAACTTGCCAACAATTTTTGATTTAGCCGCGTTTAGTTTCGTAAAAATGACAATTTTTAGTCCGTTTTTTTTGCAACCTAATTATTTTTTTTATCAGAAGTGAAAAACCGTGTTGTGTGTACTGTTTCAGAAGAATTTGGGGGTATTTTTAAAAAAGGTTTTCATGCAGAAATAATTCTTCGCAGGTCCCGTGGGGCCTGACCTATTCATAGGTTAGTACGACCCAGAAGCTGTGTCAAAATGACTAGGAATTGGGTCAACCTGACGCAGATTCTAAGATGAATTCCAATATTGTTAACCTGACTCAGAAATAGGTCAATCTCCATTGACATTTGTAGGTACATGTAAATGGAAGCTGAAACTCTTCAAAGTTTAACCAGCGGAAGAGTGGTTTTTTTTTAGCAAGTCATGCGCATGACTTTGGATTTACGCACTCTTGAATTACACTTGCTCCAGTGCGCAATGCGTTGATAATATGTCTGATTGCATGAGAGGCTACATGGGGAGGAAGGGGGGGGGGGTGGTGAGTAGGATTGGATACAACATTAGTAATTAGGGGGCACTTTGATGAATCGTGAGTCACTAATGGAGAGATTGCGCAGGAAGTGGGCCATGTGGGGGATGCCATAAGTAACAGGTATCTCAGAAGAAATATCACCCCGGTGCAAGACACGATTGTGCCGGCCGACATCGAATGATGTCAGCCATAACTATGTTTGTCCGAGAATATTGGAAGTTTGTCCGACGTGATGAGGCACCCACCAGCGTTAATCACCTCGTACATCTACAAGACCCAACTTGTCCGGTTTGGTCACATAAATAGGAAAACATCAGACTCCCAAAACGAATCTTGTTTGAAACAGTAACTGATGGGGGAAAATAGACGGGGTAAAAGCCAAGGAAGAGATGGGGGAAATAACATCACTGCTCAAAGCACCTTCTACTTTTGGAGCATTAAAGAGCTCAAGACAGGCAAGGGGAAAATTCATGGAGCCAAGGTCCTTCGGAATAATGGCGGAAGATTGATTCATTGATGAAGCACTCATCAAAAGCTTTGCTGAACTGTTTCAATGCAGATGGAAGATGGGGCTCGAATAATATAGACCTTTATCATGTTGCCTGACCACCTTGGCCATGTTCCCTGTATCCAATAACAGTAATGAATAATATCATTCATTGTACAAAAAGGAACCAGACTATTTCTCGAGTCAATCCCAGATACACTTTAAAAAAAAAAAAAACTCCTGGGTCAGATGTGACTCAGATTTCGGGTCCCAGGAAACTGCCTCGGAAACTGGTTTTAGAAATTGGACTTTAACGCTGATTCAACGTCAGTTTGACTAATTTCTGGGTGATTTTGACACGGCTTCCGGTCAGCCCACCCACGGGACCCGGAATCCGTCTCAGTTCCGACGCGGGAGATTTTAGAGTGTACACCCGTCGGGCATCAATTCAGTATTTGTCATTACAAAAAAAGAAACCCGTCTCCCACAGCTGATGATTAGCCGTGCTATGTGGCTACACGGGCATAACGTAGAAGCTCCCCGTAAAAACTAACACAATCTTTACGGCATTTCATCGGACGGATGACATCCACCGGTAAAAAACAAAACAAAACAAAAACAAAAAACCTCTTAACACAACGTATGTAGGCCAGGCAATGTGCCTATCTGGTTTATTTCTGTCATGACAGAGGCGCATCTAAGCAGCTGAAAGTTCGCTGTCAGATTGAAATGACTGCGAGGCAGTTTCTCAAAGAACACATTCTAAGCAGTAACAATGGGAGTCTGTTGGCATTTCCTGATAATTGCAGAAAACACCGGCAATATACTGTACGCCGTCTGGAAACTGCAATTTCGACTTGGTAACAATATGGCCCAAAAAAGTGTACACGGATAATTTGAAACTGAGTTGCAAATTCAAATTTCACATTTTAAGATGAACAAGTATTTCTTTAAAATGAACAAAAAAATATTGTGAATAGATTTATTGAAACATTGTGATGGCAGTTTCTGCCGCCCTGCACTGATGAACGATTCCGCACTGCATATGACGCACCATGTGACGTCAGTGTGAATCCAAAGCTTTAAGTTTCTGCCAGCCGCCTTGTGCGCATGCATCGTTATTTGCATATATTTGGATTATGAGTCAGATCACGTTTGAATTATGTATCCTTTGACGTCACTCCTTTATAGGCAAAGTTCTATACTTGGTTTTGTCTTAAGCGTCCTGCGGTAACAAAATCAAGTACTGGAGGGATTCGAACCCACGACAGTTCGTGTTCTATGGAGCAGATGTCAGAATCGCTACAGCAATTTACTCGCCCCGTGACCAGAGACCAATTCGAAATCTAGTTTTGTTAATCACGTCAGCAGAGAAGTTTCTATGCAGGTTCCTCTATCTTGACGTATTAGACAATTACTCAAAATACCCTGAGCAGAGTCCAGACAGTTTAGTATCCACTCATAAAAGCCTAGTCTTCGTTGTTGCCTTTTTCGAGTAGATCAAGGAAGGAAGTACTCGATAGAGGTAAGTAAGTGCACTTATCTAACCATTACTTAAGTGTGGGTTTTCTTAAATCGCTTGCCTGGAGTTGATGCGTGTAGTTTCAAAAGGCCACATATATCTAGTGAAAGATTTATTAGGCCTATCGGTGTCCAGGAAATTCCCGGAACATTTTGTCAGGAAACAATAACAATCGTAACGCTTCAGTTTCCCCGTCATTGATTCAGCAGTGATGCTTTTCATTTCTTCGAGCATGGTGTCTTTTAGCGGGAAACGTAGCAAAAACTACAATTCCCTGACCTCTTGGCCCGTCTAGACGTGTCTCCTGTCTCGGGAGCTCTTAGGCCATCAAGGAGATATTTTATATTGATTGGTACTCAAAGGCAATCACTCTACCTCCCTCGGATGCAATTTCCAATTTTGACATGTTTTACGTCTAAGGACTTCCTGAACAACTAGAAGGTATTTCACAAGCCACTCAACAGTCG
>JAMKCF010000365.1:25000-27413 GCA_023634235.1 Pisaster brevispinus | reverse complement strand
GGTCGTGACACGAGCTTTTTTCCCAAAGCTCGGAGAACTCCCTTATTTGTCCGCAAACTGGGCCACTTTTTGGCAAAAGTCCGAGGATTTTGCCGATTTCACTCCGGGAGCGTGCGCGGCCGTTTTTTGGCCGTGCCAGACCCACAAATTTTTCCCTCGCCCGGTAAAAATTTTTTCCGACAACCATTTTTCCCGAAAAGTTTAAGTCCAAATATTTTTTTTTTTTTTTTTTTTTTTTTTTCCCCCTATTTTTTTTTTTTTTTTTTTTTTTTAACTTGGCCAAAATATTTTTTTTTTTGGACAAAAGTCCGAGGAAATTTATCCGCCCGGCCCTCTCAAGCCGGGTTGGGACACGCTTTCCCCGGGCAGGGAGGACGTCCCTGCCCGCTAGCGTTGAGGGATAGGGTTTTTCGTACTTAGAAATTTTCCGAGGCCCGATCGAGAGACCCCTACCCCCTATAGTAGCACCAACACCTTATGGATTGGGGGCGACCGGTCGTTCGAACCGAACCGCCGGACTCCGGACCCAAAGTAACTCTTCGAGTTGGGGCGCCAAGGGCCTCGTGGGTGCCAGCACCCACGAACCCGCTTGCTCCGAAGAGGACCCATTCTCGGAACGCAGCGGGCGCCGCCAAAATCCGACCGTACCTCTTGAGGACTTTTTTGGTCGTGACACGAGCCTTTTTCCCAAAGCTCGGAGAACTCCCTTATTTGTCCGCAAACTGGGCCACTTTTTGGCAAAAGTCCGAGGATTTTGCCGATTTCACTCCGGGAGCGTGCGCGGCCGTTTTTTGGCCGTGCCAGACCCACAATTTTTTTCCTCGCCCGGTGAATTTTTTTTCCGAGAACCAATTTTTCCCGAAAATTTTTCCAAGTCCAAATATATATATTTTTTTTTTTTCCCCCCAACCCACACCCAATTTTTTTTTTTTTTTTTCTTTTCCCCAACTTCACTCCAGGAGCGTGCCCCGCCAAGAATTAGCCGTGACACAACGGTTAATTTTTTTTCCTCCTCCTTCCACAACGGGACTGGGTTAGGTGTACTCCCTGTGCCCACCCGGCACCCAGGCCCGGCCGTCCATGGGGCACGGCTCACCCTCGCTTGTCCAGTCCGCTGGGATCTCACGGAGTCGGGCACCGTGAAGGCAAGGCCAGGCCGTGGGGAGCGGAGCTCCGCCGGGCCCCACGGGCCAGTCCCTCCGCACTCCTCCAACTCCGTACTTTGCCGTCCTCCGGGAGGGCCCTCCCTGCACCCAGGCCGGGCCGTCCATGGGGCCTATGGACACGGCACACCCTCGCTTGTCCAGTCCGCTGGGATCTGCCGGAGTCGGGCACCGTGAAGGCAAGGCCAGGCCGTGGGGAGCGGGGCTCCGCCGGGCCCCACGGGCCAGTCCCTCCGCACTCCTCCAACTCCGTACTTTGCCGTCCTCCGGGAGGGCCCTCCCTGCACCCAGGCCGGGCCGTCCATGGGGCCTATGGACACGGCACACCCTCGCTTGTCCAGTCCGCTGGGATCTCCCGGAGTCGGGCACCGTGAAGGCAAGGCCTGGCCGTGGGGAGCGGTGCTCCGCCGTGCCCCACGGGCCAGTCCCTCCGCACTCCTCCAACTCCGTACTTTGCCGTCCTCCGGGAGGGCCCTCCCTGCACCCAGGCCGGGCCGTCCTCGGGGCCTATGGACACGGCACACCCTCGCTTGTCCAGTCCGCTGGGATCTCACGGAGTCGGGCACCGTGAAGGCAAGGCCAGGCCGTGGGGAGCGGTGCTCCGCCGGGCCCCACGGGCCAGTCCCTCCGCACTCCTCCAACTCCGTACTTTGCCGTCCTCCGGGAGGGCCCTCCCTGCACCCAGGCCGGGCCGTCCTCGGGGCCTATGGACACGGCACACCCTCGCTTGTCCAGTCCGCTGGGATCTCACGGAGTCGGGCACCGTGAAGGCAAGGCCAGGCCGTGGGGAGCGGGGCTCCGCCGTGCCCCACGGGCCAGTCCCTCCGCACTCCTCCAACTCCGTACTTTGCCGTCCTCCGGGAGGGCCCTCCCTGCACCCAGGCCGGGCCGTCCTCGGGGCCTATGGACACGGCACACCCTCGCTTGTCCAGTCCGCTGGGATCTGCCGGAGTCGGGCACCGTGAAGGCAAGGCCAGGCCGTGGGGACCGGTGCTCCGCCGGGCCCCACGGGCCAGTCCCTCCGCACTCCTCCAACTCCGTACTTTGCCGTCCTCCGGGAGGGCCCTCCCTGCACCCAGGCCGGGCCGTCCATGGGGCCTATGGACACGGCACACCCTCGCTTGTCCAGTCCGCTGGGATCTCACGGAGTCGGGCACCGTGAAGGCAAGGCCAGGCCGTGGGGAGCGGTGCTCCGCCGTGCCCCACGGGCCAGTCCCTCCGCACTCCTCCAACTCCGTACTTTGCCGTCC
>JAMKCF010000365.1:10000-20000 GCA_023634235.1 Pisaster brevispinus | reverse complement strand
GGTCGGCAGGGCTCGCGACAATCGCCCGCGGACCCGGGGCGCCGTGACGAGATCGACACCGGGAAGGAAAGACCGGGAGCACGGCCGCGCCGCCGCCACCGAGTGCGGTTGCGGCGGGCGGGGCTCACCGGACTCCCGGGCGACCACGGCCCGACAGGGTCTCGGCCCGGAGGCTCCGACCCCGGGGCAGGCGCGGCCCGTCGTCCATTCCTCGGTCGGTCCGCCGGCGCAAAGCGGCCGGGCTATAGGCTCTCCGGCCGGGCCCCCCGTCGGGGACCCGGTATGGTCGGAGGAACCCCACCCGGCCGGCCTCTGCCGGCGACCCAACCGGTCGCGGGCGCCGCGCCCGGGAGAAGTGCACGCGGCCGAGCGCCGAGGCGCCCCCGGGCCCCGCCGCCTTCGAGGGCGTGCGGGGACCCGAGGGGCACCGCGCCGACCGCGCTGAATCTCCCGGGCCCGATCTGCGCGGCCCTCCCGTTTGCTTCTCGACGGCTTCACGTACTCTTGAACTCTCTCTTCAGAGTGCTTTTCAACTTTCCCTCACGGTACTTGTGCTCTATCGGTCTCGTGCAAGGTATTTAGCCTTGGATGGAGTTTACCACCCACCTTAGGGCTGCGCTACAAAACAACCCGACTCCCGGAAGCCATGGTCCGCGGCCGGCAGGCGCCCGCCTGGGCCTGACACCCGCCCTGGGACGGAGCACGCCTCAATCAGAAGGACCTCGGCGCCGGCACGGCCGCGGGGCCGGACTTCCTTACGCCACAGTTCCCTCGAGCCCTCGGCGGGGCCCGGGGATTCGGCGATGGGCTCTTCCCGCTTCGCTCGCCGCTACTAGGGGAATCCTTGTTAGTTTCTTTTCCTCCGCTTAGTGATATGCTTAAATCCAGCGGGTCCTCTCGCCCGACCTGAGGTCGATTATCGATTCGTGATCCAAGGGGGAGCTCCGGTACTCTCTGCCCCGCGGCCTGCTTGCGAGGCCAAGAACGGGTGCGCGCCTCCCCCGACGGGCCCGTCAGCGCGGGCCCTTTCCTCTCTCCTCTCCCTTTGCAGGTCGCTTCCCTCTCCGGTCGCCCCGGGGGCGGAGCCGGCGGCCACGGACCGCGGCCGGGGAATGCGGTGCCCGTCGGACCCCACACTCGGCACCTGGCGGAGGACAACCGGCGAACATGGGGGTTTCTGCGGTACCCGTTGGGGTTCCGAGACCGACCACGCCACGGCGGATTCCTCCCTGCGAGTGGGGGTACCTCGTTTACGCTCCGACGGTCGCCCGCACCCCGAGCAACGGACACCGCGGTCCGCGCCGGGCCGGTGCTGCCGCCCGCACTTCACGGCGGGGCTGTCTGGTGTCGGAGAGGGGGTTTCTGTGCCCCTTCGGGAGAAGTCTCGCCAACTGGACTCCACAAAGGCTCTCCCCTAGCTGACGCCTGCAGCCATTAATCCTCGCGGGGAGGACAACCAGTTACTCCTCCCCGCGGCTGCCGGCCGTCGCTCTCGCACCGTGGTTAAACCCGGGCGCCGCGAGTGTGTCCGCGGACTCCGGCACGGCGATTTCTATCTGTGCTCACGACCCTCAGGCGGACGAGGCCCGGGCCGCGGGGGGCCCGGGCCGCCATGTGCGTTCGAAAGGCCGATGATCACTGCGTTCTGCAATTCACACTGATTCACGCAGCTGGCTGCGTTCTTCATCGGCGCACGAGCCGAGTGATCCACCGCCAAGAATTGTCTAACTCTTGGAAATTGTGTTCTCCCTGTCGGGAGAGCTACGCTACATCCTGTTCGATCACCGATGATGGGCTCCGCCCGCGCCCCGTGGTCTCGGGCGCGGGGGCATTTGGGTCACGGTCTTGCGGGGCGTGCGAGATAACTCGATCGCTCCGCCCCGCCCACGAACGAGAGCCGCGGCCCGAGTGGGGGTGGGAAGGTACGGTCGCCTCACCGAGCCGTCGTTTCCCTCCCCGTGGGTCGCATTCAAGGCCTGGGCCCGGCGTCCCGGGCCCCCGGTTTAAGGACGGATTACTGGGCGCAAGCGGGTCCTCGACCCCCGAACCCCGCCGCGGACAGGGCCCGGAAGGAGACCTAGAGCACTGTGCAAGAACCAGTCCCGGATCCCCGGCGTTGGACCACTCCCGCGAACACATCCGGAGACGTCACTGGTGGGGCCCCGCCAGGCCGAACTTTCCACCCGATCTAGGTCCGATCTCTTGAATGTCAAGAGTTGTTTCGACCGGCGTGGCATTTACATAAGCGGCCGCGTCAGGCGGGGTCCCCGGGCTGTGGACCGCGCGGGTCCTCTGTCTCGCTCTCTTCGTTAATGATCCTTCCGCAGGTTCACCTACGGAAACCTTGTTACGACTTTTACTTCCTCTAAATGATCAAGTTCGATCGTCTTCCGGGCGCACGAGCGAGGCGCCAGAGGCGCCCCGCCGCGGCCCGTCCGAGGATCTCACTAAACCATTCAATCGGTAGTAGCGACGGGCGGTGTGTACAAAGGGCAGGGACGTAATCAACGCGAGCTGATGACTCGCGCTTACTGGGAATTCCTCGTTTAAGGGAGACAATTGCAACTCCCTATCCCAAGCACGAAGGGGGTTCAGCGGATTGCCCAGGCCTTCCAGACAAGGACGATCACCCGCTGATCCCTTCAGTGTAGCGCGCGTGCGGCCCCGAACATCTAAGGGCATCACAGACCTGTTATTGCTCAATCTCGCGTGGCTGAACGCCACTTGTCCCTCTAAGAAGTCAGCGCCCGGCTCGGCGGCCGGCGCGACTATTTAGCAAGCCAGAGTCTCGTTCGTTATCGGAATTAACCAGACAAATCGCTCCACCAACTAAGAACGGCCATGCACCACCACCCACAGAATCAAGAAAGAGCTCTCAATCTGTCAATCCTCACTGTGTCCGGGCCGGGTGAGTTTCCCCGTGTTGAGTCAAATTAAGCCGCAGGCTCCACTCCTGGTGGTGCCCTTCCGTCAATTCCTTTAAGTTTCAGCTTTGCAACCATACTTCCCCCGGAACCCAAAGACTTTGGTTTCCCGCAGACTGCCCGCCGCGTCATTGGAGTAACGCCGGCGGATCGCCAGTCGGCATCGTTTATGGTTAGAACTAGGGCGGTATCTGATCGCCTTCGAACCTCTAACTTTCGTTCTTGATTAATGAAAACATTCTTGGCAAATGCTTTCGCAGTCGGTCGTCTTGCGGCGATCCAAGAATTTCACCTCTCACACCGCAATACGAATGCCCCCGTCAGTCCCTCTTAATCATTACCTCGAGTTCCGAGAACCAACGCAATAGAACCGAGGTCCTATTCCATTATTCCATGCTCTGCTGTCCAGGCTCACGGCCTGCTTTGAACACTCCAATTTTTTCAAAGTAAACGTTTCGGCCGCGCCCGGCACTCAGTCAAGAGAACCGGGCGGAGACCGAGAGGAAGGCCAGGCGGGCAGTGGCGCGCCTTGCGGCGGACCGCCAGCCTGAGCCCAAGATCCAACTACGAGCTTTTTAACTGCAGCAATTTTAATATACGCTATTGGAGCTGGAATTACCGCGGCTGCTGGCACCAGACTTGCCCTCCAATAGATCCTCGTTAAAGGATTTAAAGTGTACTCATTCCAATTACAGGAACTCGAAAGAGTCCTGTATTGCTATTTTTCGTCACTACCTCCCCGTGTCGGGAGTGGGTAATTTGCGCGCCTGCTGCCTTCCTTGGATGTGGTAGCCGTTTCTCAAGCTCCCTCTCCGGAATCGAACCCTGATTCTCCGTTACCCGTTACGACCATGGTAGGCGCATAACGTACCATCGAAAGTTGATAGGGCAGACATTCGAAGGATCCGTCGCCGGTGCAGAGACCGTGCGATCGGCCAGGTTATCCAGAGTTCACCAACGGAGCCGGGCGGACCCGGGTTGGTCTTGTTCCTAATAAGAGCACGCCTCCCGTAAGGTCGGCGCTTGATTGCATGTATTAGCTCTAGAATTACCACAGTTATCCATGTAAGGGGATGCGCTCCAAGGAACCATAACTGATTTAATGAGCCATCCGCAGTTTCGCTTGTGAAAGCTCGTACTTGGACATGCATGGCTTAATCTTTGAGACAAGCATATGACTACTGGCAGGATCAACCAGGTAGCACCTCGTGCTGCGGCCGGCGCCCCGCCGCCCTGAGGCGCGGGGGCTCGGACCGAGCGGACACTGTCGGCCCGACCGACTAGGGCGGTCGAGCCGGCGTTCCGTTTTCACGTGTCGGGTCCCGGGAGCGGACACACGGCCAGGCGCGGCTCTACGGTGGTCGCACCGGGGGTCCAGTCCCGTCGCCCTCCGAAGCCACTCACTCCGTCTCGTTCTCTCTTTCGAATCGCCGGGGGGTTGACCGGGGCGTGTTCATCCGCCGCCGTCCCCCGTCTTTCGCCCGGGGTGGGTGAGCCGTGGGAAGCTCGCCCGGCCCGTCGGGTTGCCCGGGTTGGGCGAGGCTCGACAGACGCTTCGATCCGCCCCGGAGGGGCGGCAACAGGGGTGCCAGGAGGTGGGGTTCCCGCTAGCGCAGAGCGGAACGAGGCCGGGAATCATCAAAGGTCCCGGTACGATCGCGCTCTCGCGCCCATGCGGGCTTCACTGAATGCCAAGGGGTCCGGGATCCGCCCCGGGTGCGAGACGGCACGGCCTCTCCCGCCGGGGGGAGAGGCAGCACGGTCCACGACCCGCGCACTGCGACGGACCAGTCCGGTCGTGCCGGCCGGGACCCCCGGACAAGGGGGGTCGCCGCATCGGCACGGAGCAATCGCCGGGGCGTAGGAGCGTAGGGAGCCAGGCCCGCTACCTACCGCCAGGGACTGGAAAATGAGGGACAGCCGGACCGGCAGAGCGAGAGTCCCCGGCGGGGGGTGCGCTCCGATCGACCGGTGTCCAGGTTCCGCGTGGGAAGCGTTTACCCATCCGTGCAACCCGGCAGGGCCGGGCCCGCTTCCAACTGCCACGGATGGGAAAAGAGGCGTGCCTCTCGAGCCGCACTGCCGTCTGGAGCGTCGCCGGCCCCGGTATGCCCCGGTCCGGCCCGCTAGTAGACCCAGCTCTCGTTCCCTTAGCGGAGCAGCGTGCGGAGAGGGCAGCACTGCCGTCTGGAGCGTCGCCGGTCCCGGTATTCCCCGGTCCGGCCCGCTAGTAAACCCAGCTCTCGTTCCCTTTGAGGAGCAGCGTGCGCGGCAGGCAGCACTGCCGTCTGGAGCGTCGCCGGTCACGGTATGCCCTGGTCCGACCAGTAGTAAACCCAGCTCTCGTTCCCTTTGCGGAGCAGCGTGCGGGGCGGGCAGCACTGCCGTCTGGAGCGTCGCCGGTCCCGGTATGCACTGGTCCGGCCCGATAGAAAACCCAGCTCTCGTTCCCTCTGCGGAGCAGCGTGCGGGGAGGGCAGCACTGCCGTCTGGAGCGTCGCCGGTCCCGGTATGCACTGGTCCGGCCCGATAGAAAACCCAGCTCTCGTTCCCTCTGCGGAGCAGCGTGCGGGGAGGGCAGCACTGCCGTCTGGAGCGTCGCCGGTCCCGGTATGCACTGGTCCGGCCCGATAGAAAACCCAGCTCTCGTTCCCTCTGCGGAGCAGCGTGCGGGGAGGGCAGCACTGCCGTCTGGAGCGTCTCCGGCCCCGGCATACCGTGCTCCGGCCCGCCTGTAACCTAGCTCTCGTTCCCTTTTCTGGCAGCGTGCTGGTCAGGCCTCACTGCCGTCGGTTGGGGCTTTCCTTCAGGGTCGCATCTCGCCTGTTTCCCGGTGGGCCAATTTCTTTTGTTTTCTATTGTTTCTTATGATTCCCATTGTTTTGGCCTCGGCGAGAGGACCCTACCCCCTATAGTAGCCCCAACACCTTATGGATTGGGGGCGCCCGATCGTGCCAACCGAGCCGCCGGACTGTCGACCCAAAGTAACTTTTCGAATTGGGGCGCCAAGGCCCTCGTGGGTCTGGAGACCCACAAATGCCTCTGCTCCGAGGAGGAGGCGTTCTCGGAACTCAGCGGGCGCCGCCGACAGCCTACCGTATCTCTTGAGGACTTTTTTGGTCGTGACACGAGCTTTTTCCCCAAAGCTCGGAGAACTTCCTTATTTGTCCGTGAACTGGGCCAGTTTTGGGCCAAAGTCCGAGGAATTTGGCCGATTTTCTCCGGGAGCGCGTGCAGGCGATTTTCAGCCGTGTGGCACGGCGTACTTTTCGCTCCGCTCGGTGGTTTTTTTCTCCGGGGAGGGAGTCGAAAGACCGGAGTTCAACACCGAAGAGGCGAGCCGGGCAGCGACTGGGCCGTGGGCAACGGGGAGATCTCCTCCGTGCCCGGTGGTTTTCCCTTCTCCGGTGTGGGACATCCCGTAGTCTCCCGGAGTCACCGCGGAGGGCCGGGCAACCACCGGGGGGAGCGGCGCGATCGACCCGCCGACCCGTCCACTCGGTCGCCCGGACCGGCAGGAGACAGGAGAGGTGGGGTACAGAGCAAGGCTCTGCCGTAAGGGGGGCACCGGACACCCCACAAGGCCTACGGGATTCCGCCCGGTCCTCTCTAACCGGGTTGGGAGACGCTTTCCCCGGCCAGGGAGGCCGTCCCTGCCCGCTAGCGTCGAGGGATAGGGTTTTTTGTACTTAGAAATTTTCCGAGGCCCGATCGAGAGACCCCTACCCCCTATAGTAGCACCAACACCTTATGGATTGGGGGCGACCGGTCTTTCGAACCGAACCGCCGGACTCCGGACCCAAAGTAACTCTTCGAGTTGGGGCGCCAAAGGCCTCGTGGGTGCCAGCACCCACGAACCCGCTTGCTCCGAAGAGGACCCATTCTCGGAACGCAGCGGGCGCCGCCAAAATCCGACCGTACCTCTTGAGGACTTTTTTGGTCGTGACACGAGCTTTTTTCCCAAAGCTCGGAGAACTCCCTTATTTGTCCGCAAACTGGGCCACTTTTTGGCAAAAGTCCGAGGATTTTGCCGATTTCACTCCGGGAGCGTGCGCGGCCGTTTTTTGGCCGTGCCAGACCCACAAATTTTTCCCTCGCCCGGTAAAAATTTTTTCCGACAACCATTTTTCCCGAAAAGTTTAAGTCCAAATATTTTTTTTTTTTTTTTTTTTTTTTTTTCCCCCTATTTTTTTTTTTTTTTTTTTTTTTTAACTTGGCCAAAATATTTTTTTTTTTGGACAAAAGTCCGAGGAAATTTATCCGCCCGGCCCTCTCAAGCCGGGTTGGGACACGCTTTCCCCGGGCAGGGAGGACGTCCCTGCCCGCTAGCGTTGAGGGATAGGGTTTTTCGTACTTAGAAATTTTCCGAGGCCCGATCGAGAGACCCCTACCCCCTATAGTAGCACCAACACCTTATGGATTGGGGGCGACCGGTCGTTCGAACCGAACCGCCGGACTCCGGACCCAAAGTAACTCTTCGAGTTGGGGCGCCAAGGGCCTCGTGGGTGCCAGCACCCACGAACCCGCTTGCTCCGAAGAGGACCCATTCTCGGAACGCAGCGGGCGCCGCCAAAATCCGACCGTACCTCTTGAGGACTTTTTTGGTCGTGACACGAGCCTTTTTCCCAAAGCTCGGAGAACTCCCTTATTTGTCCGCAAACTGGGCCACTTTTTGGCAAAAGTCCGAGGATTTTGCCGATTTCACTCCGGGAGCGTGCGCGGCCGTTTTTTGGCCGTGCCAGACCCACAATTTTTTTCCTCGCCCGGTGAATTTTTTTTCCGAGAACCAATTTTTCCCGAAAATTTTTCCAAGTCCAAATATATATATTTTTTTTTTTTCCCCCCAACCCACACCCAATTTTTTTTTTTTTTTTTCTTTTCCCCAACTTCACTCCAGGAGCGTGCCCCGCCAAGAATTAGCCGTGACACAACGGTTAATTTTTTTTCCTCCTCCTTCCACAACGGGACTGGGTTAGGTGTACTCCCTGTGCCCACCCGGCACCCAGGCCCGGCCGTCCATGGGGCACGGCTCACCCTCGCTTGTCCAGTCCGCTGGGATCTCACGGAGTCGGGCACCGTGAAGGCAAGGCCAGGCCGTGGGGAGCGGAGCTCCGCCGGGCCCCACGGGCCAGTCCCTCCGCACTCCTCCAACTCCGTACTTTGCCGTCCTCCGGGAGGGCCCTCCCTGCACCCAGGCCGGGCCGTCCATGGGGCCTATGGACACGGCACACCCTCGCTTGTCCAGTCCGCTGGGATCTGCCGGAGTCGGGCACCGTGAAGGCAAGGCCAGGCCGTGGGGAGCGGGGCTCCGCCGGGCCCCACGGGCCAGTCCCTCCGCACTCCTCCAACTCCGTACTTTGCCGTCCTCCGGGAGGGCCCTCCCTGCACCCAGGCCGGGCCGTCCATGGGGCCTATGGACACGGCACACCCTCGCTTGTCCAGTCCGCTGGGATCTCCCGGAGTCGGGCACCGTGAAGGCAAGGCCTGGCCGTGGGGAGCGGTGCTCCGCCGTGCCCCACGGGCCAGTCCCTCCGCACTCCTCCAACTCCGTACTTTGCCGTCCTCCGGGAGGGCCCTCCCTGCACCCAGGCCGGGCCGTCCTCGGGGCCTATGGACACGGCACACCCTCGCTTGTCCAGTCCGCTGGGATCTCACGGAGTCGGGCACCGTGAAGGCAAGGCCAGGCCGTGGGGAGCGGTGCTCCGCCGGGCCCCACGGGCCAGTCCCTCCGCACTCCTCCAACTCCGTACTTTGCCGTCCTCCGGGAGGGCCCTCCCTGCACCCAGGCCGGGCCGTCCTCGGGGCCTATGGACACGGCACACCCTCGCTTGTCCAGTCCGCTGGGATCTCACGGAGTCGGGCACCGTGAAGGCAAGGCCAGGCCGTGGGGAGCGGGGCTCCGCCGTGCCCCACGGGCCAGTCCCTCCGCACTCCTCCAACTCCGTACTTTGCCGTCCTCCGGGAGGGCCCTCCCTGCACCCAGGCCGGGCCGTCCTCGGGGCCTATGGACACGGCACACCCTCGCTTGTCCAGTCCGCTGGGATCTGCCGGAGTCGGGCACCGTGAAGGCAAGGCCAGGCCGTGGGGACCGGTGCTCCGCCGGGCCCCACGGGCCAGTCCCTCCGCACTCCTCCAACTCCGTACTTTGCCGTCCTCCGGGAGGGCCCTCCCTGCACCCAGGCCGGGCCGTCCATGGGGCCTATGGACACGGCACACCCTCGCTTGTCCAGTCCGCTGGGATCTCACGGAGTCGGGCACCGTGAAGGCAAGGCCAGGCCGTGGGGAGCGGTGCTCCGCCGTGCCCCACGGGCCAGTCCCTCCGCACTCCTCCAACTCCGTACTTTGCCGTCCTCCGGGAGGGCCCTCCCTGCACCCAGGCCGGGCCGTCCTCGGGGCCTATGGACACGGCACACCCTCGCTTGTCCAGTCCGCTGGGATCTCACGGAGTCGGGCACCGTGAAGGCAAGGCCAGGCCGTGGGGAGCGGTGCTCCGCCGGGCCCCACGGGCCAGTCCCTCCGCACTCCTCCAACTCCGTACTTTGCCGTCCTCCGGGAGGGCCCTCCCTGCACCCAGGCCGGGCCGTCCTCGGGGCCTATGGACACGGCACACCCTCGCTTGTCCAGTCCGCTGGGATCTCACGGAGTCGGGCACCGTGAAGGCAAGGCCAGGCCGTGGGGAGCGGGGCTCCGCCGTGCCCCACGGGCCAGTCCCTCCGCACTCCTCCAACTCCGTACTTTGCCGTCCTCCGGGAGGGCCCTCCCTGCACCCAGGCCGGGCCGTCCTCGGGGCCTATGGACACGGCACACCCTCGCTTGTCCAGTCCGCTGGGATCTCACGGAGTCGGGCACCGTGAAGGCAAGGCCAGGCCGTGGGGAGCGGTGCTCCGCCGGGCCCCACGGGCCAGTCCCTCCGCACTCCTCCAACTCCGTACTTTGCCGTCCTCCGGGAGGGCCCTCCCTGCACCCAGGCCGGGCCGTCCTCGGGGCCTATGGACACGGCACACCCTCGCTTGTCCAGTCCGCTGGGATCTGCCGGAGTCGGGCACCGTGAAGGCAAGGCCAGGCCGTGGGGAGCG
>JAMKCF010000365.1:0-5000 GCA_023634235.1 Pisaster brevispinus | reverse complement strand
GCGCCGGCACGGCCGCGGGGCCGGACTTCCTTACGCCACAGTTCCCTCGAGCCCTCGGCGGGGCCCGGGGATTCGGCGATGGGCTCTTCCCGCTTCGCTCGCCGCTACTAGGGGAATCCTTGTTAGTTTCTTTTCCTCCGCTTAGTGATATGCTTAAATCCAGCGGGTCCTCTCGCCCGACCTGAGGTCGATTATCGATTCGTGATCCAAGGGGGAGCTCCGGTACTCTCTGCCCCGCGGCCTGCTTGCGAGGCCAAGAACGGGTGCGCGCCTCCCCCGACGGGCCCGTCAGCGCGGGCCCTTTCCTCTCTCCTCTCCCTTTGCAGGTCGCTTCCCTCTCCGGTCGCCCCGGGGGCGGAGCCGGCGGCCACGGACCGCGGCCGGGGAATGCGGTGCCCGTCGGACCCCACACTCGGCACCTGGCGGAGGACAACCGGCGAACATGGGGGTTTCTGCGGTACCCGTTGGGGTTCCGAGACCGACCACGCCACGGCGGATTCCTCCCTGCGAGTGGGGGTACCTCGTTTACGCTCCGACGGTCGCCCGCACCCCGAGCAACGGACACCGCGGTCCGCGCCGGGCCGGTGCTGCCGCCCGCACTTCACGGCGGGGCTGTCTGGTGTCGGAGAGGGGGTTTCTGTGCCCCTTCGGGAGAAGTCTCGCCAACTGGACTCCACAAAGGCTCTCCCCTAGCTGACGCCTGCAGCCATTAATCCTCGCGGGGAGGACAACCAGTTACTCCTCCCCGCGGCTGCCGGCCGTCGCTCTCGCACCGTGGTTAAACCCGGGCGCCGCGAGTGTGTCCGCGGACTCCGGCACGGCGATTTCTATCTGTGCTCACGACCCTCAGGCGGACGAGGCCCGGGCCGCGGGGGGCCCGGGCCGCCATGTGCGTTCGAAAGGCCGATGATCACTGCGTTCTGCAATTCACACTGATTCACGCAGCTGGCTGCGTTCTTCATCGGCGCACGAGCCGAGTGATCCACCGCCAAGAATTGTCTAACTCTTGGAAATTGTGTTCTCCCTGTCGGGAGAGCTACGCTACATCCTGTTCGATCACCGATGATGGGCTCCGCCCGCGCCCCGTGGTCTCGGGCGCGGGGGCATTTGGGTCACGGTCTTGCGGGGCGTGCGAGATAACTCGATCGCTCCGCCCCGCCCACGAACGAGAGCCGCGGCCCGAGTGGGGGTGGGAAGGTACGGTCGCCTCACCGAGCCGTCGTTTCCCTCCCCGTGGGTCGCATTCAAGGCCTGGGCCCGGCGTCCCGGGCCCCCGGTTTAAGGACGGATTACTGGGCGCAAGCGGGTCCTCGACCCCCGAACCCCGCCGCGGACAGGGCCCGGAAGGAGACCTAGAGCACTGTGCAAGAACCAGTCCCGGATCCCCGGCGTTGGACCACTCCCGCGAACACATCCGGAGACGTCACTGGTGGGGCCCCGCCAGGCCGAACTTTCCACCCGATCTAGGTCCGATCTCTTGAATGTCAAGAGTTGTTTCGACCGGCGTGGCATTTACATAAGCGGCCGCGTCAGGCGGGGTCCCCGGGCTGTGGACCGCGCGGGTCCTCTGTCTCGCTCTCTTCGTTAATGATCCTTCCGCAGGTTCACCTACGGAAACCTTGTTACGACTTTTACTTCCTCTAAATGATCAAGTTCGATCGTCTTCCGGGCGCACGAGCGAGGCGCCAGAGGCGCCCCGCCGCGGCCCGTCCGAGGATCTCACTAAACCATTCAATCGGTAGTAGCGACGGGCGGTGTGTACAAAGGGCAGGGACGTAATCAACGCGAGCTGATGACTCGCGCTTACTGGGAATTCCTCGTTTAAGGGAGACAATTGCAACTCCCTATCCCAAGCACGAAGGGGGTTCAGCGGATTGCCCAGGCCTTCCAGACAAGGACGATCACCCGCTGATCCCTTCAGTGTAGCGCGCGTGCGGCCCCGAACATCTAAGGGCATCA
This sequence comes from Pisaster brevispinus, assembly GCA_023634235.1. Taxonomy (NCBI): domain Eukaryota; kingdom Metazoa; phylum Echinodermata; class Asteroidea; order Forcipulatida; family Asteriidae; genus Pisaster; species Pisaster brevispinus. The sequence continues at coordinate 3,041 of JAMKCF010000365.1, read as the reverse complement.
CAGACCTGTTATTGCTCAATCTCGCGTGGCTGAACGCCACTTGTCCCTCTAAGAAGTCAGCGCCCGGCTCGGCGGCCGGCGCGACTATTTAGCAAGCCAGAGTCTCGTTCGTTATCGGAATTAACCAGACAAATCGCTCCACCAACTAAGAACGGCCATGCACCACCACCCACAGAATCAAGAAAGAGCTCTCAATCTGTCAATCCTCACTGTGTCCGGGCCGGGTGAGTTTCCCCGTGTTGAGTCAAATTAAGCCGCAGGCTCCACTCCTGGTGGTGCCCTTCCGTCAATTCCTTTAAGTTTCAGCTTTGCAACCATACTTCCCCCGGAACCCAAAGACTTTGGTTTCCCGCAGACTGCCCGCCGCGTCATTGGAGTAACGCCGGCGGATCGCCAGTCGGCATCGTTTATGGTTAGAACTAGGGCGGTATCTGATCGCCTTCGAACCTCTAACTTTCGTTCTTGATTAATGAAAACATTCTTGGCAAATGCTTTCGCAGTCGGTCGTCTTGCGGCGATCCAAGAATTTCACCTCTCACACCGCAATACGAATGCCCCCGTCAGTCCCTCTTAATCATTACCTCGAGTTCCGAGAACCAACGCAATAGAACCGAGGTCCTATTCCATTATTCCATGCTCTGCTGTCCAGGCTCACGGCCTGCTTTGAACACTCCAATTTTTTCAAAGTAAACGTTTCGGCCGCGCCCGGCACTCAGTCAAGAGAACCGGGCGGAGACCGAGAGGAAGGCCAGGCGGGCAGTGGCGCGCCTTGCGGCGGACCGCCAGCCTGAGCCCAAGATCCAACTACGAGCTTTTTAACTGCAGCAATTTTAATATACGCTATTGGAGCTGGAATTACCGCGGCTGCTGGCACCAGACTTGCCCTCCAATAGATCCTCGTTAAAGGATTTAAAGTGTACTCATTCCAATTACAGGAACTCGAAAGAGTCCTGTATTGCTATTTTTCGTCACTACCTCCCCGTGTCGGGAGTGGGTAATTTGCGCGCCTGCTGCCTTCCTTGGATGTGGTAGCCGTTTCTCAAGCTCCCTCTCCGGAATCGAACCCTGATTCTCCGTTACCCGTTACGACCATGGTAGGCGCATAACGTACCATCGAAAGTTGATAGGGCAGACATTCGAAGGATCCGTCGCCGGTGCAGAGACCGTGCGATCGGCCAGGTTATCCAGAGTTCACCAACGGAGCCGGGCGGACCCGGGTTGGTCTTGTTCCTAATAAGAGCACGCCTCCCGTAAGGTCGGCGCTTGATTGCATGTATTAGCTCTAGAATTACCACAGTTATCCATGTAAGGGGATGCGCTCCAAGGAACCATAACTGATTTAATGAGCCATCCGCAGTTTCGCTTGTGAAAGCTCGTACTTGGACATGCATGGCTTAATCTTTGAGACAAGCATATGACTACTGGCAGGATCAACCAGGTAGCACCTCGTGCTGCGGCCGGCGCCCCGCCGCCCTGAGGCGCGGGGGCTCGGACCGAGCGGACACTGTCGGCCCGACCGACTAGGGCGGTCGAGCCGGCGTTCCGTTTTCACGTGTCGGGTCCCGGGAGCGGACACACGGCCAGGCGCGGCTCTACGGTGGTCGCACCGGGGGTCCAGTCCCGTCGCCCTCCGAAGCCACTCACTCCGTCTCGTTCTCTCTTTCGAATCGCCGGGGGGTTGACCGGGGCGTGTTCATCCGCCGCCGTCCCCCGTCTTTCGCCCGGGGTGGGTGAGCCGTGGGAAGCTCGCCCGGCCCGTCGGGTTGCCCGGGTTGGGCGAGGCTCGACAGACGCTTCGATCCGCCCCGGAGGGGCGGCAACAGGGGTGCCAGGAGGTGGGGTTCCCGCTAGCGCAGAGCGGAACGAGGCCGGGAATCATCAAAGGTCCCGGTACGATCGCGCTCTCGCGCCCATGCGGGCTTCACTGAATGCCAAGGGGTCCGGGATCCGCCCCGGGTGCGAGACGGCACGGCCTCTCCCGCCGGGGGGAGAGGCAGCACGGTCCACGACCCGCGCACTGCGACGGACCAGTCCGGTCGTGCCGGCCGGGACCCCCGGACAAGGGGGGTCGCCGCATCGGCACGGAGCAATCGCCGGGGCGTAGGAGCGTAGGGAGCCAGGCCCGCTACCTACCGCCAGGGACTGGAAAATGAGGGACAGCCGGACCGGCAGAGCGAGAGTCCCCGGCGGGGGGTGCGCTCCGATCGACCGGTGTCCAGGTTCCGCGTGGGAAGCGTTTACCCATCCGTGCAACCCGGCAGGGCCGGGCCCGCTTCCAACTGCCACGGATGGGAAAAGAGGCGTGCCTCTCGAGCCGCACTGCCGTCTGGAGCGTCGCCGGCCCCGGTATGCCCCGGTCCGGCCCGCTAGTAGACCCAGCTCTCGTTCCCTTAGCGGAGCAGCGTGCGGAGAGGGCAGCACTGCCGTCTGGAGCGTCGCCGGTCCCGGTATTCCCCGGTCCGGCCCGCTAGTAAACCCAGCTCTCGTTCCCTTTGAGGAGCAGCGTGCGCGGCAGGCAGCACTGCCGTCTGGAGCGTCGCCGGTCACGGTATGCCCTGGTCCGACCAGTAGTAAACCCAGCTCTCGTTCCCTTTGCGGAGCAGCGTGCGGGGCGGGCAGCACTGCCGTCTGGAGCGTCGCCGGTCCCGGTATGCACTGGTCCGGCCCGATAGAAAACCCAGCTCTCGTTCCCTCTGCGGAGCAGCGTGCGGGGAGGGCAGCACTGCCGTCTGGAGCGTCGCCGGTCCCGGTATGCACTGGTCCGGCCCGATAGAAAACCCAGCTCTCGTTCCCTCTGCGGAGCAGCGTGCGGGGAGGGCAGCACTGCCGTCTGGAGCGTCGCCGGTCCCGGTATGCACTGGTCCGGCCCGATAGAAAACCCAGCTCTCGTTCCCTCTGCGGAGCAGCGTGCGGGGAGGGCAGCACTGCCGTCTGGAGCGTCTCCGGCCCCGGCATACCGTGCTCCGGCCCGCCTGTAACCTAGCTCTCGTTCCCTTTTCTGGCAGCGTGCTGGTCAGGCCTCACTGCCGTCGGTTGGGGCT
>JAMKCF010000364.1:22500-27417 GCA_023634235.1 Pisaster brevispinus | reverse complement strand
CCGGCGTTCCGTTTTCACGTGTCGGGTCCCGGGAGCGGACACACGGCCAGGCGCGGCTCTACGGTGGTCGCACCGGGGGTCCAGTCCCGTCGCCCTCCGAAGCCACTCACTCCGTCTCGTTCTCTCTTTCGAATCGCCGGGGGGTTGACCGGGGCGTGTTCATCCGCCGCCGTCCCCCGTCTTTCGCCCGGGGTGGGTGAGCCGTGGGAAGCTCGCCCGGCCCGTCGGGTTGCCCGGGTTGGGCGAGGCTCGACAGACGCTTCGATCCGCCCCGGAGGGGCGGCAACAGGGGTGCCAGGAGGTGGGGTTCCCGCTAGCGCAGAGCGGAACGAGGCCGGGAATCATCAAAGGTCCCGGTACGATCGCGCTCTCGCGCCCATGCGGGCTTCACTGAATGCCAAGGGGTCCGGGATCCGCCCCGGGTGCGAGACGGCACGGCCTCTCCCGCCGGGGGGAGAGGCAGCACGGTCCACGACCCGCGCACTGCGACGGACCAGTCCGGTCGTGCCGGCCGGGACCCCCGGACAAGGGGGGTCGCCGCATCGGCACGGAGCAATCGCCGGGGCGTAGGAGCGTAGGGAGCCAGGCCCGCTACCTACCGCCAGGGACTGGAAAATGAGGGACAGCCGGACCGGCAGAGCGAGAGTCCCCGGCGGGGGGTGCGCTCCGATCGACCGGTGTCCAGGTTCCGCGTGGGAAGCGTTTACCCATCCGTGCAACCCGGCAGGGCCGGGCCCGCTTCCAACTGCCACGGATGGGAAAAGAGGCGTGCCTCTCGAGCCGCACTGCCGTCTGGAGCGTCGCCGGCCCCGGTATGCCCCGGTCCGGCCCGCTAGTAGACCCAGCTCTCGTTCCCTTAGCGGAGCAGCGTGCGGAGAGGGCAGCACTGCCGTCTGGAGCGTCGCCGGTCCCGGTATTCCCCGGTCCGGCCCGCTAGTAAACCCAGCTCTCGTTCCCTTTGAGGAGCAGCGTGCGCGGCAGGCAGCACTGCCGTCTGGAGCGTCGCCGGTCACGGTATGCCCTGGTCCGACCAGTAGTAAACCCAGCTCTCGTTCCCTTTGCGGAGCAGCGTGCGGGGCGGGCAGCACTGCCGTCTGGAGCGTCGCCGGTCCCGGTATGCACTGGTCCGGCCCGATAGAAAACCCAGCTCTCGTTCCCTCTGCGGAGCAGCGTGCGGGGAGGGCAGCACTGCCGTCTGGAGCGTCGCCGGTCCCGGTATGCACTGGTCCGGCCCGATAGAAAACCCAGCTCTCGTTCCCTCTGCGGAGCAGCGTGCGGGGAGGGCAGCACTGCCGTCTGGAGCGTCGCCGGTCCCGGTATGCACTGGTCCGGCCCGATAGAAAACCCAGCTCTCGTTCCCTCTGCGGAGCAGCGTGCGGGGAGGGCAGCACTGCCGTCTGGAGCGTCTCCGGCCCCGGCATACCGTGCTCCGGCCCGCCTGTAACCTAGCTCTCGTTCCCTTTTCTGGCAGCGTGCTGGTCAGGCCTCACTGCCGTCGGTTGGGGCTTTCCTTCAGGGTCGCATCTCGCCTGTTTCCCGGTGGGCCAATTTCTTTTGTTTTCTATTGTTTCTTATGATTCCCATTGTTTTGGCCTCGGCGAGAGGACCCTACCCCCTATAGTAGCCCCAACACCTTATGGATTGGGGGCGCCCGATCGTGCCAACCGAGCCGCCGGACTGTCGACCCAAAGTAACTTTTCGAATTGGGGCGCCAAGGCCCTCGTGGGTCTGGAGACCCACAAATGCCTCTGCTCCGAGGAGGAGGCGTTCTCGGAACTCAGCGGGCGCCGCCGACAGCCTACCGTATCTCTTGAGGACTTTTTTGGTCGTGACACGAGCTTTTTCCCCAAAGCTCGGAGAACTTCCTTATTTGTCCGTGAACTGGGCCAGTTTTGGGCCAAAGTCCGAGGAATTTGGCCGATTTTCTCCGGGAGCGCGTGCAGGCGATTTTCAGCCGTGTGGCACGGCGTACTTTTCGCTCCGCTCGGTGGTTTTTTTCTCCGGGGAGGGAGTCGAAAGACCGGAGTTCAACACCGAAGAGGCGAGCCGGGCAGCGACTGGGCCGTGGGCAACGGGGAGATCTCCTCCGTGCCCGGTGGTTTTCCCTTCTCCGGTGTGGGACATCCCGTAGTCTCCCGGAGTCACCGCGGAGGGCCGGGCAACCACCGGGGGGAGCGGCGCGATCGACCCGCCGACCCGTCCACTCGGTCGCCCGGACCGGCAGGAGACAGGAGAGGTGGGGTACAGAGCAAGGCTCTGCCGTAAGGGGGGCACCGGACACCCCACAAGGCCTACGGGATTCCGCCCGGTCCTCTCTAACCGGGTTGGGAGACGCTTTCCCCGGCCAGGGAGGCCGTCCCTGCCCGCTAGCGTCGAGGGATAGGGTTTTTTGTACTTAGAAATTTTCCGAGGCCCGATCGAGAGACCCCTACCCCCTATAGTAGCACCAACACCTTATGGATTGGGGGCGACCGGTCTTTCGAACCGAACCGCCGGACTCCGGACCCAAAGTAACTCTTCGAGTTGGGGCGCCAAAGGCCTCGTGGGTGCCAGCACCCACGAACCCGCTTGCTCCGAAGAGGACCCATTCTCGGAACGCAGCGGGCGCCGCCAAAATCCGACCGTACCTCTTGAGGACTTTTTTGGTCGTGACACGAGCTTTTTTCCCAAAGCTCGGAGAACTCCCTTATTTGTCCGCAAACTGGGCCACTTTTTGGCAAAAGTCCGAGGATTTTGCCGATTTCACTCCGGGAGCGTGCGCGGCCGTTTTTTGGCCGTGCCAGACCCACAAATTTTTCCCTCGCCCGGTAAAAATTTTTTCCGACAACCATTTTTCCCGAAAAGTTTAAGTCCAAATATTTTTTTTTTTTTTTTTTTTTTTTTTTCCCCCTATTTTTTTTTTTTTTTTTTTTTTTTAACTTGGCCAAAATATTTTTTTTTTTGGACAAAAGTCCGAGGAAATTTATCCGCCCGGCCCTCTCAAGCCGGGTTGGGACACGCTTTCCCCGGGCAGGGAGGACGTCCCTGCCCGCTAGCGTTGAGGGATAGGGTTTTTCGTACTTAGAAATTTTCCGAGGCCCGATCGAGAGACCCCTACCCCCTATAGTAGCACCAACACCTTATGGATTGGGGGCGACCGGTCGTTCGAACCGAACCGCCGGACTCCGGACCCAAAGTAACTCTTCGAGTTGGGGCGCCAAGGGCCTCGTGGGTGCCAGCACCCACGAACCCGCTTGCTCCGAAGAGGACCCATTCTCGGAACGCAGCGGGCGCCGCCAAAATCCGACCGTACCTCTTGAGGACTTTTTTGGTCGTGACACGAGCCTTTTTCCCAAAGCTCGGAGAACTCCCTTATTTGTCCGCAAACTGGGCCACTTTTTGGCAAAAGTCCGAGGATTTTGCCGATTTCACTCCGGGAGCGTGCGCGGCCGTTTTTTGGCCGTGCCAGACCCACAATTTTTTTCCTCGCCCGGTGAATTTTTTTTCCGAGAACCAATTTTTCCCGAAAATTTTTCCAAGTCCAAATATATATATTTTTTTTTTTTCCCCCCAACCCACACCCAATTTTTTTTTTTTTTTTTCTTTTCCCCAACTTCACTCCAGGAGCGTGCCCCGCCAAGAATTAGCCGTGACACAACGGTTAATTTTTTTTCCTCCTCCTTCCACAACGGGACTGGGTTAGGTGTACTCCCTGTGCCCACCCGGCACCCAGGCCCGGCCGTCCATGGGGCACGGCTCACCCTCGCTTGTCCAGTCCGCTGGGATCTCACGGAGTCGGGCACCGTGAAGGCAAGGCCAGGCCGTGGGGAGCGGAGCTCCGCCGGGCCCCACGGGCCAGTCCCTCCGCACTCCTCCAACTCCGTACTTTGCCGTCCTCCGGGAGGGCCCTCCCTGCACCCAGGCCGGGCCGTCCATGGGGCCTATGGACACGGCACACCCTCGCTTGTCCAGTCCGCTGGGATCTGCCGGAGTCGGGCACCGTGAAGGCAAGGCCAGGCCGTGGGGAGCGGGGCTCCGCCGGGCCCCACGGGCCAGTCCCTCCGCACTCCTCCAACTCCGTACTTTGCCGTCCTCCGGGAGGGCCCTCCCTGCACCCAGGCCGGGCCGTCCATGGGGCCTATGGACACGGCACACCCTCGCTTGTCCAGTCCGCTGGGATCTCCCGGAGTCGGGCACCGTGAAGGCAAGGCCTGGCCGTGGGGAGCGGTGCTCCGCCGTGCCCCACGGGCCAGTCCCTCCGCACTCCTCCAACTCCGTACTTTGCCGTCCTCCGGGAGGGCCCTCCCTGCACCCAGGCCGGGCCGTCCTCGGGGCCTATGGACACGGCACACCCTCGCTTGTCCAGTCCGCTGGGATCTCACGGAGTCGGGCACCGTGAAGGCAAGGCCAGGCCGTGGGGAGCGGTGCTCCGCCGGGCCCCACGGGCCAGTCCCTCCGCACTCCTCCAACTCCGTACTTTGCCGTCCTCCGGGAGGGCCCTCCCTGCACCCAGGCCGGGCCGTCCTCGGGGCCTATGGACACGGCACACCCTCGCTTGTCCAGTCCGCTGGGATCTCACGGAGTCGGGCACCGTGAAGGCAAGGCCAGGCCGTGGGGAGCGGGGCTCCGCCGTGCCCCACGGGCCAGTCCCTCCGCACTCCTCCAACTCCGTACTTTGCCGTCCTCCGGGAGGGCCCTCCCTGCACCCAGGCCGGGCCGTCCTCGGGGCCTATGGACACGGCACACCCTCGCTTGTCCAGTCCGCTGGGATCTGCCGGAGTCGGGCACCGTGAAGGCAAGGCCAGGCCGTGGGGACCGGTGCTCCGCCGGGCCCCACGGGCCAGTCCCTCCGCACTCCTCCAACTCCGTACTTTGCCGTCCTCCGGGAGGGCCCTCCCTGCACCCAGGCCGGGCCGTCCATGGGGCCTATGGACACGG
>JAMKCF010000364.1:7500-12500 GCA_023634235.1 Pisaster brevispinus | reverse complement strand
AGAGTCCCCGGCGGGGGGTGCGCTCCGATCGACCGGTGTCCAGGTTCCGCGTGGGAAGCGTTTACCCATCCGTGCAACCCGGCAGGGCCGGGCCCGCTTCCAACTGCCACGGATGGGAAAAGAGGCGTGCCTCTCGAGCCGCACTGCCGTCTGGAGCGTCGCCGGCCCCGGTATGCCCCGGTCCGGCCCGCTAGTAGACCCAGCTCTCGTTCCCTTAGCGGAGCAGCGTGCGGAGAGGGCAGCACTGCCGTCTGGAGCGTCGCCGGTCCCGGTATTCCCCGGTCCGGCCCGCTAGTAAACCCAGCTCTCGTTCCCTTTGAGGAGCAGCGTGCGCGGCAGGCAGCACTGCCGTCTGGAGCGTCGCCGGTCACGGTATGCCCTGGTCCGACCAGTAGTAAACCCAGCTCTCGTTCCCTTTGCGGAGCAGCGTGCGGGGCGGGCAGCACTGCCGTCTGGAGCGTCGCCGGTCCCGGTATGCACTGGTCCGGCCCGATAGAAAACCCAGCTCTCGTTCCCTCTGCGGAGCAGCGTGCGGGGAGGGCAGCACTGCCGTCTGGAGCGTCGCCGGTCCCGGTATGCACTGGTCCGGCCCGATAGAAAACCCAGCTCTCGTTCCCTCTGCGGAGCAGCGTGCGGGGAGGGCAGCACTGCCGTCTGGAGCGTCGCCGGTCCCGGTATGCACTGGTCCGGCCCGATAGAAAACCCAGCTCTCGTTCCCTCTGCGGAGCAGCGTGCGGGGAGGGCAGCACTGCCGTCTGGAGCGTCTCCGGCCCCGGCATACCGTGCTCCGGCCCGCCTGTAACCTAGCTCTCGTTCCCTTTTCTGGCAGCGTGCTGGTCAGGCCTCACTGCCGTCGGTTGGGGCTTTCCTTCAGGGTCGCATCTCGCCTGTTTCCCGGTGGGCCAATTTCTTTTGTTTTCTATTGTTTCTTATGATTCCCATTGTTTTGGCCTCGGCGAGAGGACCCTACCCCCTATAGTAGCCCCAACACCTTATGGATTGGGGGCGCCCGATCGTGCCAACCGAGCCGCCGGACTGTCGACCCAAAGTAACTTTTCGAATTGGGGCGCCAAGGCCCTCGTGGGTCTGGAGACCCACAAATGCCTCTGCTCCGAGGAGGAGGCGTTCTCGGAACTCAGCGGGCGCCGCCGACAGCCTACCGTATCTCTTGAGGACTTTTTTGGTCGTGACACGAGCTTTTTCCCCAAAGCTCGGAGAACTTCCTTATTTGTCCGTGAACTGGGCCAGTTTTGGGCCAAAGTCCGAGGAATTTGGCCGATTTTCTCCGGGAGCGCGTGCAGGCGATTTTCAGCCGTGTGGCACGGCGTACTTTTCGCTCCGCTCGGTGGTTTTTTTCTCCGGGGAGGGAGTCGAAAGACCGGAGTTCAACACCGAAGAGGCGAGCCGGGCAGCGACTGGGCCGTGGGCAACGGGGAGATCTCCTCCGTGCCCGGTGGTTTTCCCTTCTCCGGTGTGGGACATCCCGTAGTCTCCCGGAGTCACCGCGGAGGGCCGGGCAACCACCGGGGGGAGCGGCGCGATCGACCCGCCGACCCGTCCACTCGGTCGCCCGGACCGGCAGGAGACAGGAGAGGTGGGGTACAGAGCAAGGCTCTGCCGTAAGGGGGGCACCGGACACCCCACAAGGCCTACGGGATTCCGCCCGGTCCTCTCTAACCGGGTTGGGAGACGCTTTCCCCGGCCAGGGAGGCCGTCCCTGCCCGCTAGCGTCGAGGGATAGGGTTTTTTGTACTTAGAAATTTTCCGAGGCCCGATCGAGAGACCCCTACCCCCTATAGTAGCACCAACACCTTATGGATTGGGGGCGACCGGTCTTTCGAACCGAACCGCCGGACTCCGGACCCAAAGTAACTCTTCGAGTTGGGGCGCCAAAGGCCTCGTGGGTGCCAGCACCCACGAACCCGCTTGCTCCGAAGAGGACCCATTCTCGGAACGCAGCGGGCGCCGCCAAAATCCGACCGTACCTCTTGAGGACTTTTTTGGTCGTGACACGAGCTTTTTTCCCAAAGCTCGGAGAACTCCCTTATTTGTCCGCAAACTGGGCCACTTTTTGGCAAAAGTCCGAGGATTTTGCCGATTTCACTCCGGGAGCGTGCGCGGCCGTTTTTTGGCCGTGCCAGACCCACAAATTTTTCCCTCGCCCGGTAAAAATTTTTTCCGACAACCATTTTTCCCGAAAAGTTTAAGTCCAAATATTTTTTTTTTTTTTTTTTTTTTTTTTTCCCCCTATTTTTTTTTTTTTTTTTTTTTTTTAACTTGGCCAAAATATTTTTTTTTTTGGACAAAAGTCCGAGGAAATTTATCCGCCCGGCCCTCTCAAGCCGGGTTGGGACACGCTTTCCCCGGGCAGGGAGGACGTCCCTGCCCGCTAGCGTTGAGGGATAGGGTTTTTCGTACTTAGAAATTTTCCGAGGCCCGATCGAGAGACCCCTACCCCCTATAGTAGCACCAACACCTTATGGATTGGGGGCGACCGGTCGTTCGAACCGAACCGCCGGACTCCGGACCCAAAGTAACTCTTCGAGTTGGGGCGCCAAGGGCCTCGTGGGTGCCAGCACCCACGAACCCGCTTGCTCCGAAGAGGACCCATTCTCGGAACGCAGCGGGCGCCGCCAAAATCCGACCGTACCTCTTGAGGACTTTTTTGGTCGTGACACGAGCCTTTTTCCCAAAGCTCGGAGAACTCCCTTATTTGTCCGCAAACTGGGCCACTTTTTGGCAAAAGTCCGAGGATTTTGCCGATTTCACTCCGGGAGCGTGCGCGGCCGTTTTTTGGCCGTGCCAGACCCACAATTTTTTTCCTCGCCCGGTGAATTTTTTTTCCGAGAACCAATTTTTCCCGAAAATTTTTCCAAGTCCAAATATATATATTTTTTTTTTTTCCCCCCAACCCACACCCAATTTTTTTTTTTTTTTTTCTTTTCCCCAACTTCACTCCAGGAGCGTGCCCCGCCAAGAATTAGCCGTGACACAACGGTTAATTTTTTTTCCTCCTCCTTCCACAACGGGACTGGGTTAGGTGTACTCCCTGTGCCCACCCGGCACCCAGGCCCGGCCGTCCATGGGGCACGGCTCACCCTCGCTTGTCCAGTCCGCTGGGATCTCACGGAGTCGGGCACCGTGAAGGCAAGGCCAGGCCGTGGGGAGCGGAGCTCCGCCGGGCCCCACGGGCCAGTCCCTCCGCACTCCTCCAACTCCGTACTTTGCCGTCCTCCGGGAGGGCCCTCCCTGCACCCAGGCCGGGCCGTCCATGGGGCCTATGGACACGGCACACCCTCGCTTGTCCAGTCCGCTGGGATCTGCCGGAGTCGGGCACCGTGAAGGCAAGGCCAGGCCGTGGGGAGCGGGGCTCCGCCGGGCCCCACGGGCCAGTCCCTCCGCACTCCTCCAACTCCGTACTTTGCCGTCCTCCGGGAGGGCCCTCCCTGCACCCAGGCCGGGCCGTCCATGGGGCCTATGGACACGGCACACCCTCGCTTGTCCAGTCCGCTGGGATCTCCCGGAGTCGGGCACCGTGAAGGCAAGGCCTGGCCGTGGGGAGCGGTGCTCCGCCGTGCCCCACGGGCCAGTCCCTCCGCACTCCTCCAACTCCGTACTTTGCCGTCCTCCGGGAGGGCCCTCCCTGCACCCAGGCCGGGCCGTCCTCGGGGCCTATGGACACGGCACACCCTCGCTTGTCCAGTCCGCTGGGATCTCACGGAGTCGGGCACCGTGAAGGCAAGGCCAGGCCGTGGGGAGCGGTGCTCCGCCGGGCCCCACGGGCCAGTCCCTCCGCACTCCTCCAACTCCGTACTTTGCCGTCCTCCGGGAGGGCCCTCCCTGCACCCAGGCCGGGCCGTCCTCGGGGCCTATGGACACGGCACACCCTCGCTTGTCCAGTCCGCTGGGATCTCACGGAGTCGGGCACCGTGAAGGCAAGGCCAGGCCGTGGGGAGCGGGGCTCCGCCGTGCCCCACGGGCCAGTCCCTCCGCACTCCTCCAACTCCGTACTTTGCCGTCCTCCGGGAGGGCCCTCCCTGCACCCAGGCCGGGCCGTCCTCGGGGCCTATGGACACGGCACACCCTCGCTTGTCCAGTCCGCTGGGATCTGCCGGAGTCGGGCACCGTGAAGGCAAGGCCAGGCCGTGGGGACCGGTGCTCCGCCGGGCCCCACGGGCCAGTCCCTCCGCACTCCTCCAACTCCGTACTTTGCCGTCCTCCGGGAGGGCCCTCCCTGCACCCAGGCCGGGCCGTCCATGGGGCCTATGGACACGGCACACCCTCGCTTGTCCAGTCCGCTGGGATCTCACGGAGTCGGGCACCGTGAAGGCAAGGCCAGGCCGTGGGGAGCGGTGCTCCGCCGTGCCCCACGGGCCAGTCCCTCCGCACTCCTCCAACTCCGTACTTTGCCGTCCTCCGGGAGGGCCCTCCCTGCACCCAGGCCGGGCCGTCCTCGGGGCCTATGGACACGGCACACCCTCGCTTGTCCAGTCCGCTGGGATCTCACGGAGTCGGGCACCGTGAAGGCAAGGCCAGGCCGTGGGGAGCGGTGCTCCGCCGGGCCCCACGGGCCAGTCCCTCCGCACTCCTCCAACTCCGTACTTTGCCGTCCTCCGGGAGGGCCCTCCCTGCACCCAGGCCGGGCCGTCCTCGGGGCCTATGGACACGGCACACCCTCGCTTGTCCAGTCCGCTGGGATCTCACGGAGTCGGGCACCGTGAAGGCAAGGCCAGGCCGTGGGGAGCGGGGCTCCGCCGTGCCCCACGGGCCAGTCCCTCCGCACTCCTCCAACTCCGTACTTTGCCGTCCTCCGGGAGGGCCCTCCCTGCACCCAGGCCGGGCCGTCCTCGGGGCCTATGGACACGGCACACCCTCGCTTGTCCAGTCCGCTGGGATCTCACGGAGTCGGGCACCGTGAAGGCAAGGCCAGGCCGTGGGGAGCGGTGCTCCGCCGGGCCCCACGGGCCAGTCCCTCCGCACTCCTCCAACTCCGTACTTTG
>JAMKCF010000364.1:0-2500 GCA_023634235.1 Pisaster brevispinus | reverse complement strand
TGGATGGAGTTTACCACCCACCTTAGGGCTGCGCTACAAAACAACCCGACTCCCGGAAGCCATGGTCCGCGGCCGGCAGGCGCCCGCCTGGGCCTGACACCCGCCCTGGGACGGAGCACGCCTCAATCAGAAGGACCTCGGCGCCGGCACGGCCGCGGGGCCGGACTTCCTTACGCCACAGTTCCCTCGAGCCCTCGGCGGGGCCCGGGGATTCGGCGATGGGCTCTTCCCGCTTCGCTCGCCGCTACTAGGGGAATCCTTGTTAGTTTCTTTTCCTCCGCTTAGTGATATGCTTAAATCCAGCGGGTCCTCTCGCCCGACCTGAGGTCGATTATCGATTCGTGATCCAAGGGGGAGCTCCGGTACTCTCTGCCCCGCGGCCTGCTTGCGAGGCCAAGAACGGGTGCGCGCCTCCCCCGACGGGCCCGTCAGCGCGGGCCCTTTCCTCTCTCCTCTCCCTTTGCAGGTCGCTTCCCTCTCCGGTCGCCCCGGGGGCGGAGCCGGCGGCCACGGACCGCGGCCGGGGAATGCGGTGCCCGTCGGACCCCACACTCGGCACCTGGCGGAGGACAACCGGCGAACATGGGGGTTTCTGCGGTACCCGTTGGGGTTCCGAGACCGACCACGCCACGGCGGATTCCTCCCTGCGAGTGGGGGTACCTCGTTTACGCTCCGACGGTCGCCCGCACCCCGAGCAACGGACACCGCGGTCCGCGCCGGGCCGGTGCTGCCGCCCGCACTTCACGGCGGGGCTGTCTGGTGTCGGAGAGGGGGTTTCTGTGCCCCTTCGGGAGAAGTCTCGCCAACTGGACTCCACAAAGGCTCTCCCCTAGCTGACGCCTGCAGCCATTAATCCTCGCGGGGAGGACAACCAGTTACTCCTCCCCGCGGCTGCCGGCCGTCGCTCTCGCACCGTGGTTAAACCCGGGCGCCGCGAGTGTGTCCGCGGACTCCGGCACGGCGATTTCTATCTGTGCTCACGACCCTCAGGCGGACGAGGCCCGGGCCGCGGGGGGCCCGGGCCGCCATGTGCGTTCGAAAGGCCGATGATCACTGCGTTCTGCAATTCACACTGATTCACGCAGCTGGCTGCGTTCTTCATCGGCGCACGAGCCGAGTGATCCACCGCCAAGAATTGTCTAACTCTTGGAAATTGTGTTCTCCCTGTCGGGAGAGCTACGCTACATCCTGTTCGATCACCGATGATGGGCTCCGCCCGCGCCCCGTGGTCTCGGGCGCGGGGGCATTTGGGTCACGGTCTTGCGGGGCGTGCGAGATAACTCGATCGCTCCGCCCCGCCCACGAACGAGAGCCGCGGCCCGAGTGGGGGTGGGAAGGTACGGTCGCCTCACCGAGCCGTCGTTTCCCTCCCCGTGGGTCGCATTCAAGGCCTGGGCCCGGCGTCCCGGGCCCCCGGTTTAAGGACGGATTACTGGGCGCAAGCGGGTCCTCGACCCCCGAACCCCGCCGCGGACAGGGCCCGGAAGGAGACCTAGAGCACTGTGCAAGAACCAGTCCCGGATCCCCGGCGTTGGACCACTCCCGCGAACACATCCGGAGACGTCACTGGTGGGGCCCCGCCAGGCCGAACTTTCCACCCGATCTAGGTCCGATCTCTTGAATGTCAAGAGTTGTTTCGACCGGCGTGGCATTTACATAAGCGGCCGCGTCAGGCGGGGTCCCCGGGCTGTGGACCGCGCGGGTCCTCTGTCTCGCTCTCTTCGTTAATGATCCTTCCGCAGGTTCACCTACGGAAACCTTGTTACGACTTTTACTTCCTCTAAATGATCAAGTTCGATCGTCTTCCGGGCGCACGAGCGAGGCGCCAGAGGCGCCCCGCCGCGGCCCGTCCGAGGATCTCACTAAACCATTCAATCGGTAGTAGCGACGGGCGGTGTGTACAAAGGGCAGGGACGTAATCAACGCGAGCTGATGACTCGCGCTTACTGGGAATTCCTCGTTTAAGGGAGACAATTGCAACTCCCTATCCCAAGCACGAAGGGGGTTCAGCGGATTGCCCAGGCCTTCCAGACAAGGACGATCACCCGCTGATCCCTTCAGTGTAGCGCGCGTGCGGCCCCGAACATCTAAGGGCATCACAGACCTGTTATTGCTCAATCTCGCGTGGCTGAACGCCACTTGTCCCTCTAAGAAGTCAGCGCCCGGCTCGGCGGCCGGCGCGACTATTTAGCAAGCCAGAGTCTCGTTCGTTATCGGAATTAACCAGACAAATCGCTCCACCAACTAAGAACGGCCATGCACCACCACCCACAGAATCAAGAAAGAGCTCTCAATCTGTCAATCCTCACTGTGTCCGGGCCGGGTGAGTTTCCCCGTGTTGAGTCAAATTAAGCCGCAGGCTCCACTCCTGGTGGTGCCCTTCCGTCAATTCCTTTAAGTTTCAGCTTTGCAACCATACTTCCCCCGGAACCCAAAGACTTTGGTTTCCCGCAGACTGCCCGCCGCGTCATTGGAGTAACGCCGGCGGATCGCCAGTCGG
>JAMKCF010000363.1:0-27453 GCA_023634235.1 Pisaster brevispinus | reverse complement strand
ATTATTATTATTATTTCTATTAATGGGTTATTTGGGAGACATTTTGGTGTCTGATAGAGGCAATAAGGAGACAATTTCTTTAAGGAGACATATAACTGTCTCCGTAATGTTAATGCAGGCCTGTACTCAAGAAACAAGAAGAGTGGTGGCGCCATTTAAGTGTTCATTGGCCAAAGGAGTCCCCCCTGTTGTAAGGACGAGTCCATTTTGATAAGAGGTCTTCAGAAATGGTAGAAAAATATGGGTGAAAAAATTGACGGTTATGTTTGTTTGTGTATCAAATAGACTTTAGGTAGACATTTAAGTTTATCCACCAAACAACTACAGGAGGGATTATGTTTAAATTAAATCAAAGCACACCTTCAAAACTTTACATTCTCCAAACAATGATTGTTAAAATTGCTAACGAAAGTCGACATTTTTATTGAAACCCCCCTTCCACTAGTAGTAGCACCACCTAAAAAGGTTATGACTTCTTTGGACATTTTCACTTCCAATTTTCCGCTGGTCCCCTTTTAATATTTGAGCGTTACATGCCTAAGGGTACCAGTCAGTTTGGAGCCGCGAAGCGCGCCAACCATCCGCGCCACTCGATCGACGCCATTGTTGTCTCCGAAAGAGTGGACGAGTAACTACTTGTACTACGGTGCGACAACTTGGAACGTAAGAAACATCCACTTTTAAACGATTTGAATTGAATATTGTAAGGTGAAATGTCTAGATTATTTTCTCTGTGTTTTTCTCGAACAGATTTAGGCCTATTAAATAAACGTTAGGCCTAGGTAACACGTTCGATTAGCAAGCATGCTTCAGTGTGGACTGGGACTTGGAAGTTTGTCATTACACCGACACGACGACGACAGCGACATTAACATGGCGGGTCCTGCATATTCTGCTAACAGTGTCAAGATAAAAGTTTTACAAAATTACATAAGATATCTCTTGTTCACTGTCATATTCCTGTTTACTTGGATAATTTCTTTGACTGTGCTTGCAATTATTTTGTGCGTTAAGGTCTTTTTGCAAAATTTAACAATCTGCTTTTTGTGAATGAACGATTCGGCAGTCGCCTCAATCAACAATGTCGGTTGTCGGCGGCCCTACGGGCCTATCTGATGTCGGGGCCCGGGTGAGTTAACTTATCATAAACTTTGTCATGTCTGTCGGTATTTTTTTTAAAATTCATACCCAGTCATGTTTTAAGCTTCCTATAGAATTGATGGAAAAATTTCCGTATCCAGCCACCACTTTTTCATTCGTTATGAAATAAAATAGTATCTAATTTACTCAAATGAAATATTCCTTTGGGTAAAATTGAGTGAAAAAGTGGTGGCAGGATACGAAAATTTTTCTGAATTGATTCCCAACTCATGATGAATATTTCCAGATTTCTGTACCCATGCCATTGTATGAGCATGATGAGTACTCCTAGAACTATTCGGTTCGTTCCGCATCGTCTCCCCGACCCTCATAGGTCATCATGTACAAAATCCTATTCGAAACTTTTTCCCATTCACGTTTATGCACCTGGACTTCTCTTTTGAAAGTAGAGCTCGCCAAAATTAGGCTCTATGTGATCATTGTTTTCTCAGTGAGCTCGGGGTGGGTCCAGAAAATCCACTCCGCAAAACAAAAAGTGCAAAAAATGACAAATTCCCATCGTTATTCAGAATTGTCGCCTACCGATAACAAAAATGGCCGCCGTCGTTTGTATCAATGGTATGCTGCGCGCAACGCTGGTTCACAATAACCAACGGTTTACGTATAAAACACAAGCCATCGATTGTGGACCAGTGACAGAATACTATTTAATGCCAGCTTAAGGCATGTCGTGGACCAGCGTTGCACGCAGCGTACCAGTGATATAAGCGACGGCAGCCATTTTTGTTATCGGAAGGCGACGATTCTGAATAACCATGAAATTTATCATTTTTGCACCTTTTTTTTGCGGAGTGGATTTTCTGGACCCACCCCGGGCTCACTGTGAAAACAATGAACACATAGAGCCTAATTTTGGCGAGCTCCGTTTTCATAAGAGAACTCCAGGTGCATAAACGTGAAGGGGAAAAAGTTTTGAATAGGATTTTGTACATGATGACCTATGAGGGTCAGGGAGACGATAGCGGAACGAACCGAATAGTTCTACGAGTAATGTATGAGTATGATTTTTTTTTTATCTGTTTAACTGTAAGTCATAAGTGTAAGAAAAGTGTTAAAAATTTGGCAAAATAGAAGTACCAACATGAACAACGTCAAGAAGTAGGCCTAGTAGTTTTAGCCTAAATAAATACCCAAAATAGAGATAGGACATTACCATTGCTCATTTGCTAAGCCTTGCCCTTAAACCTTAAGGTCAAAATCCTGAAAAATTGCCGGGGTGAAAGGCATTTTCAAAGCATTTCCATTCGGTTCAGGTGGAGGGTTGGGGGGAGTAGACTCCCGGTTTCCATACTCTTATCTTAGTCTTAATGTCTCAGAACGAACGAACCGCATAGTCTATGCGGTTCGTTCCGCTGTCTTCGTCTACACGACCATGATGACCCTCATGAGTCATAGGTCATGTACAAAATCCGGTTCGAAACTTTTTCCCCTTCACGTTTAGGCACCTGGAGTTCTCTTTTGAAAACGGAGCTCGCCAAAATTAGGTTTTATGTATGTGTTCTTTGTTTTCACAGTGAGCTCGGGTTGGGTCCAGAAAATCCACTCCGCAAAACAAAAGGTGAACAAAAAGATAAATTCTCACAATTATTCAGAATCGTCGCCAGGCCTGATACTTCTTGCCGTCATTGCCTGTACCGATTGCCGCAATGCCCTTCAAAAATCCCATTTTTCACGGCAATTTTTGCCGTGCCATTTTCCCATCATTGCCGCCGTGCCCTTCCTCCTAAATTTTTTTTATATTGAACGATGTCCAAGTTCGACCTTTATCTCTAAAGTCTCTAAAAATGACACAGAAAATAAGCCAAAAAACCAACCGTTGCGATGTCTGTAAATCGTACGAAACACAACAGCAGTGGTGTACACACACGGACTCACAACGATCATCACAAAAGCTGCAAATCAAAAAGCACGGCGCAGTCAGCTTCATTACACCACATGTATGCCTTTGAAACACAACACTTGACCATCCATGCACCAGTTATGATTTGCACACAACACACGGTGTAATTGTTTTTTAATATGTCGCCGACGATTGATCGTTGAACACAAATATTTCATTACAAAATTTTTTTTAAAAACTGATCCTCAAATCACAAATCCATAAAAATGGTTGTTGATGAAAAAAATGTCTTTTTAAGGGCAGAAATTAGGGGATAAGATCGTCTAAAATAGCAATTCGGCGAACTTCACTTTCGTGTTTTTTTTTTTTTTTGTTTTTTTTTAACGCTTGCATTAAATCATTGCACACTTTGTTATTGAATTAGATAAATGCTTTCTTTTTGAATTGGTTTTGGGTAAATATGAAGCAGGAGGATTGGATAATACCGACGGGTGCCATTTTGATTACGTCATATCGCCTACACCTTAAAACAAGTCTGTGGAGAGCACCTGGCATCTGGTTAAAGTGTTAATGCACTTGTCCAGTGATAATAATTTTTTAAATAAAATTTAATGAGCATTAGGGAGACTGATGCAGTATGAGGTATTGCTGTATAGAAACATTGGGAGACAAAATTGTCTCCTTAAGGCTTGGTCTTTATCAACACATAATTATAACTAACAAGTTTGTCTCCCAAAGGTTTATTTTTAGGGAGACTGATGCAGTATGAGGTATTGCTGTATAGAAACATTGGGAGACAAAATTGTCTCCTTAAGGCTTGTATTTATCAACACATAATTATAACTAACAAGTTTGTCTCCCAAAGGTTTATTTTTAGGCAGTGGATATTTTGCGGCCACTGGCTGCTTTTTTAAAACATTATCGATCAGGAACGGCACTGAACATGTGCAGTTACTGTTTTGGGGATTAAAATAAATTCACCGTGAGAACTTTAAGTCTGGTTCCGGGTCAATGTTGTCGATGTGACCTCATGAAAGGATTCAGACCATTTTATTAATTTTGAAATGCAATGTATTTTTTGTTTTCATTAATTTATTTTTAAGAGGCAAATCAGAAAAAAGGAAAAGGTTTTACTATCTGTTTAAAATTTGATAAAATTTATAAAAGAATAATAGTATTTTTGGGGGGGGGGGGGGTTGAATATATTTTTTAAAGGTGTCTTGAGAAACAACAGGACTACACTCACTGTCTTGCGAACAATACGTTCCAATATCTAATCTCAAGACACTTAAAGAAAATATCCCTACAAAAAAGAGTATTTTCTTATACATCTTTTAATAACAAATTACTCCAAATTTTTAACACGTTAGTAGAATGTTATCTTTATTCTGATTTGTGCCTCTCAAGAATAAAAAAGGGGGGAATCATACACCGAAAGTCATTACTGATCGCATTTCCATCTTGTGAATATAAAGTCACATCAACAACATTGGCACTGAACCAGATTTAAAGTTCTCATGATAAAATGTTTTCAAAGTCATGACTGGGTACTGGGTGTCGGGGACCTCCTCTCAAAGAATTTTACAGCATGTGACTTTAAATATCCAATGTATGCATTACATGTAGCTTAATCAAAAAATTCTGATATAAATGAATCCTTATACAAAATATACCCATTTTGTCTTTCAACAGTGCCACAGAATGGAGTTAAGAAGACGTGGCAAAACCCTGCCATGCCTGCCGTTAGTAGAAGCAGAACTGCATGTCAAACTTGGCTCAGACAGACCTGGACTGCAATGCAGATTTGTTAGTGAAACTATTGGTAAGACAAACTGTGTGATTGTTCTTTGAGACAACTTCTACTGTACAGGTTTCTTTCATGTCTTTTGCACTCCATTTTGGACACCCAGTTGTGTTGGTCATTTGCATGTAAAAGTACTACATTGTACAACACAAGTTTGAACATCCAATGTACAACTCATGTACACATGTACATGTAAATAATAACAGTTCCATGTACATCACAAGAATTGTTTACAGGGGATTTCCCTCATGCAAATGTACATGTGCTACTCTTCATATTTTACATAATCAGCATACAACATAATAATAATGTTTGAGTGTACTATGTATATGCAAGGGTTTAATCTATATATGTTCCTTTTAAAGGTCGGGGTGTTTTCACAACGAAGTATTTTATGAAAGGAGACTTTCTCCTGGAATATCGCGGAGACCACATCAGCTCAAAAGAGGCATCCATAAGAGACAAAAATTACACCAAAGCAGATGGCAGCTTCATGTATTTTTACAAAGTTGAAGGGAAGGCCAAGTGGTAAGTTAAAGCTGGAAATGCAAGATTTGTCATGTTTATTCATTCTTAAAAATGTGTCCATTGTAATGGAACATTGATTGTAAATTGGAATGATACCCTTTTACCTTTTCAGTACCATATTTTTAAAACCTTAGCTGTCTGCCGTGCATGTACCTGACCACATTGTCTCTTATTTTCCAGCGATCATAGAGCATGTTAAATAAATAAAAAAAGCAAGCAATTTTAGGAAATATTTGTTTAAAATTAGTTTATTTTAATCTACTAAAAAAGCTATAAGATGCAACACTTTTTTCCTCAGCAATCAACATCCTCTTAAAGTAAAAGACAAATTTTCACATGATGAGCCTTAATGCTTGCCATTCTTTAGAGATAATTTTACAGGCCTGACTTGACGTAGGCAACACTGGCAATTGCCTCCATTGCCCCTGGCCAATTGTCTTGGTGCCCTTGAAATGTTCCAATAGAAATTTACAATTTCCTCATAGAGTGTCCTTTTCCAAAGAAAAATGCCTTTGTGCCCTGGCCCTTTCAAAATTGAAGCATACAGGCCTGAGTTTTAGTCCCTTTCAATGAGCTCAAATGAGATTGTGTTTAAAATAACCCTTGTTCTTGTTTACTTCGTCATTTCTTTGTCTATTGATTGTTATTTATTTTGTTCAGTGTGGATGCTACAAAATCAGATTGTCTTGGGAGGATGGTCAATGATGGTGTTGGCCGTCAAGTAAACTGCAAGATGCAGTTAGTCAGCAATCACCTGTGTTTGTTTGCAAAAGTTGACATGGCTGTCGACACAGAGCTACGGTACGACTATGGGGAGCCACATCTCCCATGGAGAAAGGTTTGAAATAATAGTTGTTGTTTTTTTCTGCAAGCTGTGTTGTTTGCAAGTCAGTTATCCCAAGCATCTGATAAAAGAATAGTTGGTGTTCCTATTTTATGACAACAGCTACTCTGATTTGCCTGTTACCAGGCATTTCATTATATTACCATTGCTATTGTAATACATGTACATACATGTACAATCGTACCATTTCACAAGTCTTGATGGCACAAAGTAGGCATCGGATCAAAGGCGCAGGGGTGTGTGACATTCAGTTGTCTAGAAAGATCTTTGTAAAGTTGCATCTGTCAATTTAACTTGCATCTTCTCAGGCCAATTTTATAAACCTGCTTAAGCACAAACATTCACTTAAGCAAATAAAAAGAAAATAAAGTAAAATCAGGTTACCAGCCTCAACTTCATGTGATATTGCTTGTGTCTGATATTCAGCTGTTGTAATTGGCCGCTGTGATTTCTTGATTTGATATCAGTAAACTATCATAGAGAGGTAAATGTGCATGGTTTCATTTGTAAGAGTCTAATAATCAGATCAACCATTCATTCAGGGTTCAAAGCGAAAGTGAAGCTTATGTTTGTTGTGACAAATTATTGTCAAAGGATGTCATAATTTGATATTATTTACGAATGCAACATTATTTCAGAGTTGCATTCTAGTGGAGTCATTTTGGGCCTTGGTTTAAAGTTAAAATTACATTATTCTTAAAAAGTCCAGTAAATGTAATGATGATGCCCTCTTCAAGCCAGTTTAAAAAAATGTTGTCAGAAATTTGTGCAGAGCACCTCACATTTAAACTTTTCAAGTATATTTTATGTGTTTATTTATTATATTTGCAGAAAACTGCACATACAAGGCCCAAAGAAAAGTCAGGAGACCCATTTTCTCAACTTACATTTTGTGGGTTAAAAAAGGTAAGTTTTGAATAGTTCATGAATCATATTTACATCTTTCTAACTTCTGTACCATTGGTATTTGTACGGTTTTTCCATGATTATAGGTATTGTTCACAAGTTCAAACATGGGAAATTATATTTTAAAGGGTAAATTAACTGGATTTTTGGCTGTCAATCTCCCCCTCAAAAAAGAAGGAAATTCAGCCTGTACCAATGTGAGATCATTATTCTGTAAAAAAAAAAATTCCTATGAATGTTACCACTATACTGTGGGTATGGGTAAAAATGTTGCTTTTGTTCATGTGAGTGCAATAATGAGAGTTTAAAAAGTGCAAAATGTCCTTGAACGTGGTTACAAGTCTTAACCCTGAGTTAACAAAAGTTACATGAGTGCCCTTCTTGTACCTTGTTATTTCAGAATCCGGAATTAGTCAGCACCGCAAAAACAGGTAATTTTTTGCATATAAGGTGTTCGGACTCAAGTTCGAAAACCTCAAATTTATGTATAGTTTTCATTGTTATTTTTCTTTAGATGCATTTTTTATCAGGAAAAAACATACATTATGTCAACAAGTTAGTTTAAAGGCAGTGGACACTATTGGTAATTTCTCAAAATAATTATTACTATAAAAACTTACTTGTTAACGATCAATGGAGAGCTGTTGATAGTATAAAACATTGTGAGAAACAGCTCCCTCTGAAGTAATGTAGTTTTCGAGAAAGAAGTAGTTTTCCACGAATTTGATTTCGAGACCTCAGATTTTTTAGGTCTCGAAATCAAGCATCTGAAAGCACACAACTTCATCCGACCAGGGTGTTTTTTCTTCCATTATTATCTCTCACCTTCAGCGACCAATTGAGTTCAAATTTTCACAGGTTTGTTATTTTGTGCATATGTTGAGATACACCAAGTGAGAAGACTGGTCTTCGACAATTACCGATAGTGTCCAGTGTCTTTAAGTTATTTCAATATATCTTTGATGAATGCATTCAATGTGAGAATATTGACTGAACCATGTTTCTTGATTCTGTTTTATTTTAATCATAAGAACAATGTGAAGAATCTGTAAAGTAAGTGTATTTAATGTTTATTCACGTGCATGTGATTTAGCTCTACTCCTATTTTGTACTCAGTTTGCATTCTGCACTCGGTTGCACTCTTTGCATCCATTTCACTCATACACTTATCTGCACTCCAATAACTCATCTGTGTTTTCATGTTGTCCTGTTCTGCAAGATTTTGAGGTGCGTTGGTATTACAATAGAAAGTCGTTGGTAAACTAACAGTACGGGTACACTGACTTCCAAGACAAAATTCAAAGTTGTCTAGCTTTTGTATGCTATCATTTATATTCTGCTGTCCTAAAAGCCTGCTTCCCACTCTCATTGCTCTTGCTGTTATGTTTTATGCATGTCCACATACCCTTCCACTTGAACTGTTCTTGTCTGTCTGTTGTGTGAATGCCCACACATTGATACAGTAGATTTTGGTTATAACAAACTCGCTTTTTATGAAAACATGGATTTAAGAACCTCTTTTGTGGGCCAGTCCCAACCAATATCTGAACTATGATATAGGTAATAATTTGTGTAATATGACTACAAAAATTAAGACTTTTTCTGTCAAATAACAGTTTTTGACAGTCCAGACACTTGCAAACCTACATGTATTGTTAGTAATCCATTTCCAATGAGCGGCAGTGACAGAATAGGCAGACAACAGGAAAACCTTTATGAAAAGTGCTCACCTTTAATCCCGGCTAGTGCAGAGTGCCTTAATTTAAGTCTTTCAATTGCATCCATTTTTGGCTAACAGGAGGCAAAAGAGTGTGCCATAGTTTTAAAAATAATGGGGTGCTTCCATCTTTAAAAATTAGAATATTTATCAAGTTGTATTTCAATTGCATTACTTTGATCTGTAATAACATCCATCAGTCAGGGATTGATTGATTCCAGTCACCTTACTTAATCCGAGACACACCAGGATTGTACAATGCACTCACCTACATGTATTGTCAAGGACCAAGAACTATAAATCTCTGTCCAAAACTTGATCATTCATGAAGTTGTGTTCATTCACCTTTGTCCCAAAAATCTGATGGGCTTGACCCCCTTGTGCTTTGGATTACTTGCGGTTGTTACTTTCAGCTTTTATTCTACTTGTTGAAAGGAAGTCTTCTTAGAGTATGTGTATACAGTATCAAATACAAAGTTCGGTCAATCAGCAGCAACCCTATACAAGGTGTGATTAGCTGTTGATCATTATCAGTGTTTAGTAAATTAAATGTAGAGTTACAGGCTTGCAATCTAGAGTGCTTGTATGGTGCACCATACTCATTGGAATGTCCAGGCACATTTCACATCACTGGCTATTGACCTTGTTCCATAAAAATAGTTCCAGACAAGTATACACACTTGACTACGGCACCCCATGGATATTTTAAGTTGGTTCATCAGTTCTCCATTTTTGTGTCTGTTAACATCACTTGACATCAAGCAGTTGAACAGTGGATAATTTAATACTTGTATTTCTTTTTCAACAGCCGGTAGCCCTGATCCTTTTGTCACAAGCTTCCCTGAAGACATCAGTGTGACTGTTCCCTTCGGCACTCCAAACACAACAGTGACCTGGAATGAGCCCACAACAAGTGACAATTTGGGAACCGTCATCTCAAGCAAGACAAGGGAATCTGGAAGCTCCTTCCCAACTGGACAGACAACACCAGTAACATACACCTTCACTGATCCTTCTGGGAATAATTCAATCACAAAAACTTTCCAAGTTACAGTAGTTGAACTGAGTAAGTGTAAAAAAGTGAACTCATAAAGTTTTCAAAAATTACAAAGCACCAAGAACCCTTGGACTCCAAAAATTATTGCATGTTTACACATCGTTTGGCACAATTCTTGTCCACACATGATGGGCATCAATGGCCCTTACACAATGGGAAATATGGATAATCCAAATATGTCGTTATATGGCAACCTTTTCTCCATATGGGTATTGAATTGTAAACTACAATACATTTATTTTGTTTTTGTTTTTTTTTCTCAAAATCTTCAAGGCCACTGCACCTGATTATTTTTCAGATTACTTTGAATAATTGCATTTTTAAGAATAACATCATGTAATAAATCCATGACTTAACAAAGAAAAGACAAACGTTCTTAAAACATGTACTGGGACTCTTTCTCTTTTGAGAAAATATGGTTAGTGTTCATTGCGAGTCTGCAGAATCCATGGCCATAAGCTAAGGCTTATAACCACCGGCCATGGCATGCTGGAAGCTCGAACTTTAATACCTCCCATGCCATGAACAATGGAAAATACAATGGAAAACAATTTGGCAGCCTGTTGATCCTCGTAGTCCTCATTTATTTGTCTCACAGAAGAAAAACAAGTCTGGAATTAGTGATCACAAAATACTCCCAGGTAAAGAGGAGATTTTGAGCTTAGATTCCAGTAACTAATGTCTCTCTTTGTACAGAGCAAATAAAGTGTAAAATCTTGAGTACTTGTATGGTGCATCCTACACATTGAAATGTCCAGGCATGTTTTACAATATAGATTTGTTGCCTGCTGTGATTTGGTCCTGGCTGGTTTGGACATCAGAGGGGGCAGATAGCTCCCGAGGTGCCTGTCGAGGGTGCCATCTGCCCCCAATGGGAGACAAAACAGCATGGACTACATCACAGCAGGCGATAATTGTTTTGTTATATCATGGTATAAGATTGTAATTTTGACAATAACTTCAAAGCAAAAACTCAGTCCTTTGCTCATCATGCGACTTTCTCAAGGGTCTTTTTGCCAGTTTCATTGCAGTATTCCCTTACCAGTTTTATAGGTTAGTCTGTATTTCTGGTGGTTCTGGCACTTGTTTGCTAAAAAATCGAAGTTCTAATTTCATCTTTTGAACAACGCAAGAATCTCTTCAGATATTAGCTTGCAGTCACAACTAAAAAAAATTGCAGTGAAAACATTGGTTTCACCGACATAATCGATGTAAATGTATATTTTGTCATGTACAGACACAATTTCCACTGGTCCTTACCACTCGCATTATATCAAAATATACAGTAGCGTGCAGGGTACCAGTGGTTCTACAACAACCTCTTTCTCAGAAGTACTACTATTGTTTTTATACATACTTCGGTACAATTAAATTAATGTTCTGAATCAGAGGAAGATCTATAGTGATGTACCCTGTGGGGTACAAACGTAAATCATTCATCATTAAATAAGTTCATCTGGATTGTTGAAGATCATGAATTAAAAGATTTGTTTTTACAAATCCAAAATGATGTTATTTACATATAATTTAGTAGTTACGTTTCACTCCTAAGCTAGGAGCTTCGTCAGGAGCGAAACGTCAGGAGTAAAATGTAACTACTAAATTATATGTAAGTAACATCATACATAATTTTGGATATGTAAAAACGAATCTTTTAATTCGTAAATCATTCATGTTCCCTGAGTCATGTGCCTGCCTGTTTTTAGCACATCACGCAATTTATTCTCAACCATTGAAACCTAACAATCTAATACCATGGTATAACGACACAAGCTGTTGACCTGAAACCACAAAAATAGTATTAAAAAAAGAACGTTATGTTTTTTTTATGACAAATTTGAAATATTAATATGATTCACCATGTGTAGGTATTGAATTGTAAATTACAACAATAAGTTTTATAAATTTAGATTCTTATAAGGGTGTTTGTGACTTAAGCACTTCATAATCAGAACATGTACTTGTTCATTTGTCTCACACTTTACAGCTGTTACTGTATCACCTGAGGTGACAGCTTTCCCAGAGGATGTCTCTGCTACTATTCCATTTGGAAGCAATGAAGTATCTGTAATTTGGCCAAATCCAACAGTGTCTAACAAATGTGGACCAGTCATAATTACCTCAGACAGGCAACCAGGAAGTTCATTTCCTCCAGGAACTACCCCTGTAACATATACATTCACAGATCTTTCAGGAAATTCAGTCACTCGAATTTTGAATGTGAATGTAGTTGTGCTACGTAAGTGATGTTTCTTTTTCAGTGCATCGTTTATGTCTTATTAATTCTCTGTGCTTAAAGTTGTTTTATCAGCTTATTTTGTATTCAATTTGTTGTGTTCCAAAAGGGCTACACCTTGAAGATTAAAGATTGTTGTGATCTTTTTCTATAAATCCCATTGGAACCTGAACTGCAGTACAGAAAGAAATATTCACATTTGAAACCCAGTTTATGTAAAATATAAAGCGTTTGGCAGTGTTTAGTTTGAATTGCATAAACAATTGAGATAAGTACCCTTATGTGAAAGTTGCTTTCCCTTATGTGTATCTCGGTACTGCCTCTTCCCATGTTGGTCTTGTGTATGATCCTGGATTTAAGGCAGTGTAGGGTTGTATGACTTCAGACTGGCACCCCTGAACAAAGGATATTGACAACAAATAGGGAAAATGCCAAAGTAGAGCGATAGCACATTCAAATCTGTGTTTCTATATCTTTGTTTTATTTGTTTGTTTCGTTTCGTTTTCTTTTAATGCTCTTTCTATTTTGATTGTGTATACTTCTTTAAAGACTGCTCAAGAAATAAAATAATACAAAGTAAATTTGTCTTTGTTCACCCAAAATTGAAATTTACCCAGGCGGTTTCCACGTTTATTACATGATACTTGAACAATATTTGTATTTAAAAAAGGAAAATGCTATTTGACAAAAATAAATAAACATATTACACATGTTCATGTTCTCTTTTAACAGCCGATAGCCCTGATCCTTTTGTCACAAGCTTCCCTGAAGACATCAGTGTGACTGTTCCCTTCGGCACTCCAAACACAACAGTGACCTGGAATGAGCCCACAACAAGTGACAATTTGGGAACCGTCATCTCAAGCAAGACAAGGGAATCTGGAAGCTCCTTCCCAACTGGACAGACAACACCAGTAACATACACCTTCACTGATCCTTCTGGGAATAATTCAATCACAAAAACTTTCCAAGTTACAGTAGAACTGAGTAAGTTATTAATAAGTGGATATTTTTTGCTTGTGTTGCTCCAAATTAATTTTAAATGTTTTTTTTATCTACATGTAAATTAGTAGCACATTCTACCGGCCCGCTTGATTTTAAAGTAAATTCATTTCATTTTAAAGAAATTTCTTTGTTGATACTCATCTGCATGTGAATTATTGCTTTATAAAACAGATCATATTTTTGTTTTTGCTGTGAAAGCATGTACCAGTTTACATTTTTTATTATTATAGGATATCGTATCGTGGTATGCATGTACAATTTATGTGAACTATGATACTTGTCTTTAAGTTTCATTTCTTTTTTATTGATACAGATGCAAAACTAAATTCCCTTAAAGTGATATTTTACATTCACTGAACTTTTATTAAAAATGATCAAATTTTCAACTTCACTTCCGGTTCAAACCAGAAGTTGCATTAAAACAAAATCATACTGTCAATATGGTTATAAATTTAAACACATTTCTGAGTATGTAATCTTGAATGATATCCAACCTTTCCAAAAGAATATTCAATGACAACATCATAAAGTGATGATTTTTATTTTTTTTTTTTTAACCATCTCACAAATAGTTCACTGAATCACAACTCTATTTTCCCCACCAATTAACATCAATGACCTCTGCAATAAAACGTGAACAATCCTGAACACCGTGCGTGTTTAATCCTAACTGGCTAAGTGATTCATCATAATTTGAATACAGGTACATTATTTGCATCAGGGATAAAGAATATTAGTTTGGTTTACTCTGTGTGTGATAAGAACTGTATACTCGATGCTTTCCAAGTCCTGCGTGCTCAGTGGTCTAGTGGTTTTAAAGACTCAAGAAGTTATTTTAGGGATTTCTTTTCTGCAGGACTTGGAAAGCACTGAGTGTGTAGTGCTTGTCACACATCGGTGTTGGGTAAACCAAATTAATATGACACGTAAAACTCTGCTGTGCTAGAGGTGATTGAACATCTGCTTCTCAGAAACGTTCTCTTTTTTAAATGTAACTATTGTTTTTGTCCACAGATTGTGATTCTCGAGTCAAGCAATTATCTGAGCTTCCTGTTGTAAAGCAGAAAAACATAGAGGTATGTGCTTTTGGATATTTTATTGTTTTAATACCACAAACAGAAGTTGGGAGCCATTGGCATAATTTTGTTAATCTGTTATTAATTGCGGTGAACATTCTGATGTGTGCGTACTCTCACATTGTTTATTGTATATGGGCCAAGTGCAAGTGTTGCAATTGTCTGTTTGATGCATTAGAACATGTTGGAAATAAAGCTAGGCCCAGCCAGGATTGTGTGCGTCCGGTCATAACGGTTTTAGTCTTGAAGCACTACCAATTGCCATTTGTTAAACATTCTGTTAAAAGATAATTTAATGACTCTGCCATTTTCAAACATCTGTTTAAGACCTTGTCATCATTCTCTCATTTACAACTACTCAAATTAGTAAACATGTTGTTTTGTTTTTAACAGCCAAAACCCGATGAAGCAGCAGGAGTCGGTGAGAAACGGGCATCATACATGTTTGTGACCGATTCAGATTGTGTTTCTCATGTAGAGCCTTCAACTGAACTTCCTCCTGTTCAGCAGCTGAGTGACAATGAGGTAGGTGATTTTTGTAATTTCGAATACCTCAAACAAAAGCTGTCAGCCACTTTCATGTTTTGACCCCCCTTGCTGTTATTCATTCGGGAGTGGGGGGGGGGGAGTGATGGGTGTATGAACTTCAAATTGTGCGTGTATACTCTCACAATGTTTACCATCAGTAGGCTTTGTGCTTCTGGAAAGATTACTATGGTTAAATAATAAATGATAAAATTATTAGGAAATAGTTTTATATAAGGATTGTTTGCCACTGGCTATAGTTTCCTGCAGTTTGAATTTTTCAAACAAAAATACTTAAATCTAAATACAGTTTAACTGAACGTTTGGGAGACCAAATCACCATGATTTACTGTTACAAACATGGGGCACATCATCCTGTCACCAAAACGATTGTTTTTTATCAACAGATAATTATTAGTCAACAAATTTGTCTATCATTAGTCAGTTCCTACTTTTCTGGTATTTGTCTTTCTACTATTCAATAGGACTAATGCATGTACATCATAATTAGTCTTTAGCTTTGGGTGGACTTTCAATTTACAAGGTGAACCCCAAAATCATCAGAAATCACTCACTTGGATGAGTTATCTATTACTTAAGGCCACATTATGCATCTTGGGCCAGAAGTTAACTCGCATTCTAATTTCAGCTCAGTAGCCGTTCCCGTTATTTATACATTGGCTTCCAAAGTTTGATAAAAGCACCACAATGCTATTTTGCGACTCAGTCGGGAGGGGTGGGGGGGCAGGGCAGAGATCCTAAAAGGGCAGGTTTGATCAAATTTCAGGGTAAGCGAGAATTGTGTGCATGTGGCTTTTTATGGTCTTGATTTGCTACAACTTGTTCATTAAAAATTTAAAGAAATCAAATAAATGTTAAAATGAGCCAGATGAAGACCAATGCACAATGGATTATCACATAGAAACATTGGTTACATCAAATTGTCTCCCAAATCATTGTTTTTAACATGATATTATTAAGTGTCTCCCAAATGCTTGTTATTTTGTTGTGAAGACATAATTACACGTCTCCCAAATAAAGTTGTCTCCCAACTGATTGTTATTTATCAAGACATAATTATTATTTAATAAGATAGTCTCCCTAAAGCCTTTTCTGTTTTTTATGAAACTGAAAATGTACCTATCTCAGTTTGGTTAGACTGAAAGCTCAGAATGTTTTTGTGTGTGACCTGGTTTTAATTTGTTATGCAGGGTCATGGATGTGCATTACTACAGGACCTCACTTTTAACTTGGTCCTTTATTACATGACCATGACTCTGCCAGTTTCAAACATCTGTTTAAGACCTTGTCATCATTCTCTCATTTACAACTACTCAAATTAGTAAACATGTTGTTTTGTTTTTAACAGCCAAAACCCGATGAAGCAGCAGGAGTCGGTGAGAAACGGGCATCATACATGTTTGTGACCAATTCAGATTGTGTTTCTCATGTAGAGCCTTCAACGGAACTTCCTCGTGTTCAGCAGCTGAGTGACAATGAGGTAGGTGATTTTTGTAACTATGAATACCTCAAATTAAGGTTTTCAGCCACTTTCATGTTTTCAGCCACTTTCATGTTTTGACCCCCCTTGCTGTTATTCATTCGGGAGTGGGGGGGGGGAGTGATGGGTGTATGAACTTCAAATTGTGCGTGTATACTCTCACAATGTTTACCATCAGTAGGCTTTGTGCTTCTGGCAGTGAGGAAAGATTACTATGGTTAAATAATAAATGATAAAATTATTAGGAAATAGTTTTATATAAGGATTGTTCGCCAGTGGCTTTAGTTTCCTGCAGTTTGAATTTTTCAAACAAAAATACTTAAATCTAAATACAGTTTAACTGATCCTAAAAGGGCAGGTTTGATCAAATTTCAGGGTAAGCGAGAATTGTGTGCATGTGGCTTTTTATGGTCTTGATTTGCTACAACTTGTTCATTCAACATTTAAAGAAATCAAATAAATGTTAAAATGAGCCAGATGAAGACCAATGCACAATGGATTATCACATAGAAACATTGGTTACATCAAATTGTCTCCCAAATCATTGTTTTTTAACATGATATTATTAAGTGTCTCCCAAATGCTTGTTATTTTGTTGTGAAGACATAATTACACGTCTCCCAAATAAAGTTGTCTCCCAACTGATTGTTATTAATCAAGACATAATTATTATTTAATAAGATAGTCTCCCTAAAGCCTTTTCTGTTTTTTATGAAACTGAAAATGTACCTATCTCAGTTTGGTTAGACTGAAAGCTCAAAATGTTTTTGTGTGACTGGGTTTTAAATGGCCATGCAGGGTCCTGTATTTGCAATACTACAGGACCTCACTTTCAGCTTAAGACATGTAACTATTCTTTTATTCTCATATTGACAACTACTCAAGATTAACAAAATCTTTGTTTTGTTTTTAACAGCCGAAACCAGATGAAGCAGCAGGAGTAAGTGAGAAACCATCATCCTATGTGTCGGATTCTGATAGTGATTCCGAGGGTTCAGAGTGGCAGTTCAGTGGCTCAGTTGACAGCAGTGCAGATGAATCAGACAGTGAGTCTATTGTTTTCTCAGTTTGTAGCAAACCCAAGAAGCCAGCCAGGCATCAAACAGTGTCACAACCTCAATCAAGATCTAACTACAAAAAACCCAAGCGCATGTGCCTTTTTTGCAAAAAATACTTCCAAGAAAAGCTCTCAAGGCACATGCAATTGGTCCACAAGAATGCAAAAGAAGTTTCCGATGCAATGAAGCTTCCTAAAGAAGAGCGGGATGGAGCTTTTCAGTTGCTGAAGAAGAAGGGAATTCTTGAAGCAAACAAAGAGCAAATGGGAAATTCAACACCAAACTATCAGCGAGAAAGGAAGACTTCAAATGATAGCAAACTTGTCATGTGTGGTCTTTGTAATGGGTTCTACTCGAAGATCTATTTTAAGAAACACAAGTATAGATGTCAGGGAGATTCGCACTCATCAGCATGTTCGGTACCTCTTTCATTAATGGCGCCTAATGATGAGCATTCAGCTGAATTTAGAAGAGACATCCTTTGCAAATTCAGAGACACTGAAGTAGGTGATATCTGTCGAACAGATGCTATCATCTTAATCATCGGAAAACAGCTATGGCGAAAAGGGATGAACAAGAAAGACAAGGTAACAGAAGTTAAGAAGTCTGTAATGTCAGATATGAGGCGACTTGCATCATTGTTTGTTGTTTACAAAGATCAAGAAGCTGCCTCTGCAATTAATCAGGAGAATCTCACAGTGGCAGAAATGTTCAAACGAGAAAATTTTGGTGTGTTAAGCGAAGCAGTCCAGGTTTACACCACACAGGCTGAATCCTCTGAAATTAAGAGTGGTCTGAAGACTGCACTTTACTACCTTATCAAGAAGGCATGTAAAATTATTAAATCAACCCACTTGATGGAACGCCGGGATGAGGCTGCTGCTGAAATAGATAGATTTGTATCGGTCTTTGAGCTGAATCACGAGTTTGTATTTGGTGATGCAATCTACCTCACAAACAACCGTCGTCAAAAAAGTCTCCGAAAGCCAGCTGAGTTACCAATAGAAGAAGATGTTGCCAAGTTACGCCAGCATACAATCAACAAGGTTACCAGAATGGTCACTGATGAGTTCATGGTATGGGATTCTCGTAGTTTTATTGAGTTGAGAGATCTCACAGTATCACGCCTGACTGTCTTTAATGCACGTAGGGGTGGGGAACCATCTAGGTTGAAGTTGGTTGAATGGCAGGAAGCTGAAGATAACCAGTGGATTGATGGCCAGAGGGTGGATGATATGCATGATCCACTTGATAAGCAACTCCTGGTCAATCTTCGCGTGACATATCAAACTGGTAAAGGTAACAACCATTTGGTGCCCGTTCTCTTTCCGCCTGATACCATAGAAGCTATGAGAAAGCTGACAAATCAAGAAGTGAGGACCTCAGCTGGGGTGAAAGAGGACAACTTGTATGTCTTTCCATGCGTACAAGGCTCTTCAACTCATGTAACTGGTTGGCAAGCACTGAAGAACATATGTAATGAAGCAGGGATTGAAGGTTCATCTAGGTTGACCGCAACAAAAAACCGCCACAGGGTCAGTACGCTTTATGCAGCCATGGAGCTGCCAGATCAGGATCGGGAGTTATTTTTTCGTCACATGGGACACTCCAGTGCAGTTAATGAAAACATCTACCAAGTACCGCCTGCAATTGCTGAGGTTGTGCAAGTTGGAAGGCAGTTAATGCAAATTGATGAGGGTGAGTGATTGCTTTTTTTCTCTCTGTTTGAGCTTAGTAAGGTTAAAATAGAGTGGGGCATATGGCTGTAGCACTAAACTTTAAAAACTTTTCCGTTCGGAAGTATGCTGAATACATTGGGAAAGTCTATGCCTGCATGAGAGTGAGCATCACAAACACATGAGTTCACACTAAACATGATACAATTGCTGCTGACATTGCATTTAAAATTATGGTCTAATGAATTGAAGCACCAAGAAATCAAAGTGGGAATTAAAATAACAAATCTTGTAAATCAAACAATGTTTTTACTACCTTGACTATCCTTCCTGTCATACAGGGAACCACAAATCTGATAATATGCTGTCTGCAGAATCTGTGCCAGTGACATTGGGTGAGTACACACTACATGGATCATTTCTTCCTTAAGCCAAATGCCCCTTTTGTGATCCTATGCCAATACGAAATGTGCATTACATGTTTAATCTGACCTTGTTTGAATGACTTTTTAATTTGTAGCCATAGAAGATGGTGATGGTGGTTGTGCACGTACCAATTTTCCAACTCCGCAACTGACCCCTGCTCTTTCAATGAGTACAGGTAAGTAAATTTGTGTTCTTTTGCTACTTTCTCAACTCTTAGTATTGTGCAAATTATACATGATATTGGCCAACTTGTATCTCTGTTGATTGGGTGGTAGTCCACACAGTACACGTGCACAGAGGCAGCACATCACACAACAAAATTGTTGATTCAGTACACGTAGTGAACCTACATTTAAGCATGGGCGACTAGTGGGACAAGTGTTGGAAGTCGCAACTATTGATTGCTATGTTGACTCTAACTCCTCACATGTTCATTTATCATTAGCCGAGTACAAAATATCTGAACGGTGTGTCTATGCCTGAGGAAAGTGAGGTGCCCTTTTTGTAAAAATGCACTTTCGCTATGTTCAAATAATTACGGGACCAAGCCACTGAGCTGAGCACACCCTTTTTGTTGTCAGTGTTGCAATGTAGCACCGTACAAATTAACGTGTTTGTACAGAGCTGAAATGAGAACTTGCAATCGTTTTGTATTTTCCCCTGATATTTATAAAAATTTGGGTCAATATACTGAAAATAATGTTTGAAGCTTTGCCTGGTGTGGATCATTAAAAAAAACTTTAGTAGCAAATTAGTTGGTACAACGTGTATAAAAAGCTCTGGGATAAGTGTTGGTTCTGAGAAGAACCGGTATTGACTCAACATTTCGAGCATTGCTCGGCCATGGAAGATTCTCCTGAAGACGAGCAGAGTACAATGTTCGAAATGTCGAGACCACACTGGTTCTTCTCAGATCCAACACCTCCCCCTAAAGATTTTTATGCATGGTTGTACCCGCAAGTGTACTACTATAGTATTTCTTAAATATATTGAAGTTGGAGAACTTTGCCATTTTTATTTTGGTCAAAACTGCCGAAGCTTACTTAACATGTCGGTTTTAAGCTGACAGTAGCATAAGCCGCAGAGATTGCTGAAGGCCTGAAGACCAATTCATTAGCTGCGGCTTCTAGTCCAAAAATTACAGTTGTGCTTTTTCACGCCTAAAAGACATGCAACACCAAAGTTCAACAAGTTTTGTTGTTGTTTGTTTTATTTTTGTTTTATTTTAATTATTTTATAAAAAAATCATATATATGTTATTTTTTCTTAACTAGGCAAGAAAGATGTTGACTTGGTGTTGGCTCACAGGGATAAAGATCCTGTTCCAAAAGGTAAATATTTGTATGCCCTGCAGTTGGCGATTCCGACATGTCCTTCTATTATTGAGTGTGTGCGTAATTTATAGGAATTGTGGAACTGCGAACAAAGGAGGTCCACACAGTGTAGGGACTTGAAACACGTGTGTGAGTCCACATAGTGTTCTAGGTCCCTTCTAGGTGCGGAACTCTTTTGTTTTCAGGTCCACACTTGTGTAATACTTAGCTGTGTGTGGTCGTGCATGGATGTGTGCAACCAATAACCATAACCAAGGTCTTGGCATATCATCTCCAAATTTGTAGTGTGGATTGGTCTTGGGATCCCCAGAAGCCATTTTGTTTTTGGTCCACATATGCCAAATGTCAAGAAACAGACTGGCTTGCAGAGCACTTGTGTTTACCCGCCCCAAAATGCTTTGCTTGTTTTATGTCATGTCTCTTTTGATGTGTTTCGTAAAAGAGAGTCATGATTTTATTTATTTAGTGGCCCTGGTGCTGCACAAAATTAAAACACTTGATCTACCCTAATCTGTGGATTTGATATTGTTATTTAGACAATTTTACTTCTGTACAAAACTATAAAACCAAAGAATGCTATGGATGGTGTTGTGCCTGATGCTTTTTATCAAGTAATGATTAATGCTTACTTGATTCCAGGAGGGACTAAGAAATACTACTGCTGGCCCAGGAAGGACGAAGAAAAGGTGGTAGAATATTTCACTGAAATAATAAAAGGAAAGTCCAAGCAGACAATACCAAGTAAGTATGATGCTCTAGTGGGATTCCGCATGTACATGTATGTGTGTTTGTTGGTCACCTCGACACATAATTTCACATATACTTTTACAGAAACTTTAGGATGATTAATGGCAGCAGATTTGTGAGGTAAGCTTCCATTGTTTATGGAATCTGAGCACATTTCCTCGAAACATTGGTAAGTCTGCTGCAACCTTGCGTCTTGGAAAGTCAAATTAGTGCTGTGTCTTTGGTAAATCTATTTCCCTCCCTACCGTGCTTAGCTGATTACAACTATGGGTTTATCCCAGGAGGAAATGGTTACCTTATGAAAATTGTTATGACAAAATTGCCGTTCTCAAACACTATACTAGACCATGTCGGAAATGGGGCGGCACAAATTGTAGCTTATGTGAAGCACTGGTACACCCGTCATAAAGAGTTATTGCACCACTCTGTCTACTGATGCACCTAAATACACTGGGCACTAACTAAAAATGGGCAACCCTGAAAACCTCTGTGCCAGCCAACCTTTTTAACAGCACTAATTAGAGTATTGACTGTTCAGACTTAACCTTCAAATTGCCTTCAAAAAGACTAGCATCTAAATCGTACTTCAATATCATGACAATGGTTTAGTAGTCAGATGGATCTACTCTACAGCAGTATATAAACAGTAGGCCAAGTTTGTACAAGATTAATTTACACAACAAAGTAGATATCAGTCACTGGGTGAAAACACAAGCCAAAATGTTTTGAAATTACAGTTTTAATATTATCGATACATTCTGTGATTAATATTTAGCCATCACCATTTAGTATCATGCATTTTCATTTTTTGGAGATCAATATTGATTTGAATATTGCTTCTTTTGGCCTTTTTTCTTTTAATAACACAATGTTAGGAAGCAGGCAGAATCCATTACCACTCATTATCAGCAGTACATGTAGATCCAGCAAAATCTAAATATTATGTTAACTCTTAATCTGCTCTTGTATTCATAGGGAAATTTCAAGTAATGGATTTCTTGAACTCGTGCAAAATGCAACGGCCATACACCTGGACAGACATCAGAACCAAAGTGATGAACGAGAGAGCGAAATGGCAGAGGCTAATTAGAAAAAGAACTAGCAACATGACAGACGATTCTTAAAACCGTCTGGTGTCCCTAACATAAGGGGCAATCAGCAATGCTCTGTGATCAGCACAAGCCAAAAGGGTTGTATAGTACAGAGGTCAATTTGTTTATATTGGCTGTCTTTGTTTGTTCCCAACATGAAAAAGAAACAAAAGTTTTCCTTCACACTAGTTTAGTTTGATTGTACAGGTTGGCTAGGTACCTTTTTTCTTCCTGAGAAAAGAGCAAATTTTTAGAATAGACATCAATCAAATCGACCGGGTTCAAAGATTCAGATTTATGTTTTGTGAAACTTGGAAATATTGCAAGCTTCGGTCAAGTTAAAATCATGAAATTAAAACTCTTCTCTCAGTTGACTTATGATGAAATCAGGCTAACTGAAAGTGGAAATATAGTACAGGATGGAATTGGTGTGAAAATGTTCATGTTGGGAAAAAAAAAGTATAACAAAGAAAAACAAATATTGCCTTTGTTGGATGAAAGTTGTTCATCCTTTGTTTCAGAGTTTTTAGTCGCATATGAAACGACAATATGTGACCCACTCTGTGAAAATGTGTCAGATGTCGCCCAATGCATTATTATGTAATGAACAATTCAATGTGGATTTTTTTTTTTTTTTTTTTTTTTTTTTTTTTTTACTTTACTTTTTAAGATCTATATTTGCATGGTTAACATTCAGAACACTTATTTTTAGGCAATAAAGCTTTGAATACAACAATTTTGTGATCATACTTTAGTCTAATGTGTATCCTTTTGCACGAAATGGTAGTTTAAAACGTCACTTTACCTGTAATTCGATTAAAAAAAAAAAAGATATATTGACTAATTTCAAACAGGAGTAACTCAG
Organism: Pisaster brevispinus; assembly: GCA_023634235.1. Taxonomy (NCBI): domain Eukaryota; kingdom Metazoa; phylum Echinodermata; class Asteroidea; order Forcipulatida; family Asteriidae; genus Pisaster; species Pisaster brevispinus. The sequence goes on along the minus strand of JAMKCF010000363.1, from coordinate 4,056 downwards.
CAACACGATACACCCCAAAGCTTAGACATATACCAAATAACTGCTGCTGGTGTGTTCTTTCCAGCCATGCATATAACTCAATTCTTTAAATTGTCAACATCTGACTCATTTTCACAGAGCGGGTCACATATTTCTTCCACTTTTTGCAATTTTACGTAGTGTCTTCTATTACTGAGGACCAAAATTGGACAACTCATTTCCACAAAAAATTTGTTGGAATAAAATTAAAATGAATGTTGAAATTAAGTAACTTTTCAAAACGTTCATTATATGCTGTAAGAAGTTCATAACATTTATTGTTTTATACACTGGCATTTAAAAAGTGTACAACCCATATACAATCTTCTTCCAGGGGAAATGTTAATTGGACATTTTTTTTTTTCCAAGCAGAAAGTCAAGGTTGAATGCTTTGAGCCAATAATTAATGTCAAAATTTCTGGTGGAACATACGACTGGATGTATTGTACTCTTGCCTTGAAGTGTATACTCAGTACTTTCCCGAGTCCTGGAAAAAAAATCCACAGGCATGCTACTTGGGTAGGATTCCAACCCACGTCCTCTGCCATTCTAGAGCAGATGTCTTATCACTAGACATCAAGATAGCCCAGTAGCTAGAGGCAGCTCAAATCCTGTATTTTAGCAGCTCTAGAAGTAGCAAAGGTTGTGGGTGTGAGTCCCATCCGAGTAATACGCCTGTGGATTTTTTTGGCAGGGCTCGGGAAAGTACTGAGTATACAGTGCTTTACACACATCAGTGTAAGGGTAAAACCAAATAATAACATTAAGTTTAATGAATGCTAATTTTGCATCGGGAATAAAGAGTGTAATTTGGTTTTTACCCTTACACCGATGTGTGTAAAGCCCTGTATGCTCAGTACTTCCCGGAGTTCTGTGAAAAAAATCTATAGGCAAATCACTCGATGGGATTTGAACCAAGCTAGCCCGGCGGCTAGAGGCTGTTAAATCCTACGTTTTAGCAGCAGTAAGCGCAACACTTTAGTTGATGTTAATTTTGCATCGGAAATAAAGAGTAAATTTGGTGTCTACGCTTACATCAACGTGGGTAAAAACCAAATTATAAGCATTAGTGTTGTTTTTAATGATCTACCAGATTTTATTTTATTTTTATTTTTTTTTGGGGGGGGGAAATGGGTTGTCCTCTATTGAACCACCATACTTAAATTCAAAGTTAAGATTGAAATGTTGCTGTTTTAAATGTTATAGGTTGGGTCATTGCTTGTTTTTTGTCAACCAACTGCTGATTTAAAGCAAAATTTTCAAGAAAGATACAAATAAAGTCACCTGTGAAAGTTTCAGTTGAATGCAGTGTCTGCTTGTTGAGAAAACAGCAAAAAACTTTCAATGTATTTTCATCAAGAACGTCGAATCTGTCAACATTTAGTGGGGTCATGACTGCAGGTCTATGACCTCTTTCGTCAATATTTTATGATTGATATTTGATGGGACAATGCATACAGGACAAAAGTGTTACACATTCCATCTCATCAATTATCAATAATTTTATTTTCAAATTTTAATTTTCTTGTTTTGTGCAATAACCAGATTATTTAGATGTAACAAAGTTTAAAATCAAATGGGAGTGCAATATATTTGCTCTTGGTATATTTTTGTTAAAAATACAGTATTTTTCTTAGTCTAATTTTGTGTGGGTTGAACGAAGGGACATGTTTTGAACCATTGACCTCCAGATTTACATGCCGGCACTCTACCAGTTGAGCTATCTTGCCCTATATTGGGGGGGGGGGGGGTTTCCCTATTTTATCAATATCTTCGTTCGGGGTGCAAGTCAGAAGCAATACAAACTTGAACTGCCGTGTAGCCAGGGATCACACCCAACTTACAATAAAACCTGGGAGGTGGCAGCCAGGGGATCATCTTAAGGGGTAAATTTTCTTCGATCAACCCCAAATTATTTCATAGTTTTCCAGTCAGTTTCCCTTGTGGTTTATTACTCTAATTTCCTTACTGGCACATCAATGTTTTCCACACCAAATAATTGACATTCCCTGTTTTTATTTATACGCCCTGTCACTAGAATATTTTGTAATAACATGTGTAGAAAAGATTACACCTTGTCTATCAAATTTTTACTATATTAATTTTGAGTGTGTGGGTGGCTGGTAGTTATCGAACTGAACTTCAACTCGGCATGTAAGTGGTAATTGAGCAGATGAACATTTTAGGCAGAATACTTTTAAAATAATACATAGATTGTGATAATTAGTTTTCATGCCTTTTTGAAATGCATCTTTATTGTGGTATTGATGCCGTGTGCCTTATGAGGTTAATTTGTAGGTCATCTGTTACAAACTGAAACTGATGCTAACTTGCTTCTGAAATAATAAGCATAATGAGAACTTAATAAAAAGTTCAATTTCAAAATGACCTTGGATACTCAAAAAATTGTTTATCAAGAATTTTAAGTTAGTGTCATTTTGAGGCGATCCATTTTCCAAGGATTGTTACAAATGTTACTGTTTAAAATGTTTCCAAAACTTTTCGACTTTTAGAATTAGACTTTTGTTGAAGTCTGTCAAGTTTGAAAAAAAAGTGTTAAGCTTTTGCTGGGCCTGAATTTGTGAAATATTGTGACTCTTGACTACAGAGCTACTACTTCAGTTTGGTATTTTGTCATTAATCTAGATTCTTTTGTGTCGGTTTAGACACAAACTCATGCATATGGGACAAAAGTCTCAAACATTAAATTACTTGCCACATTCCATCTTGCCAAATATAAAAAATATAATACAAATTTCTTGTTTTGTGCAAAAACCAGAATGATTTGACGTAACAAACTTTAAATCAAATGGGAGTGAACAACTGTTATGATCTTGGTACTTTACAGTATTTTTCTCAGTCCAATATCTTTACTGACACACCCTTGTTTTACAGATGTTTTACAAGAGCAACTCCACTTTATTCATAATGGATGTTTAGTCAAAGTACTCAACCAAATAAAAAAGTCATTTTCTAATTTGGCAATATTATTTTTTTAACAATTTGTATTATTATATTACATTTTGTTTAGTTTTGTGAGTGGATTTTTTTGAGGAGGGGTGCGACACAGGTATCTGAAATTATGTTTTTGTGGGGTATATAGGTAATTTGTTAATTAGAACTTGACTCCAACTTGCCATTCAAGTGTCAACTCTTGACAAAGCCTCAGAACAGATGAACAATTCAGGCAGGATACCTTTAACATACACGTAGACACAAGACTTCCGTGCCTTTTCAAGCGTCTTTTTGTAATTTTCATGCCCTGTGTCTCATTTCGATGGTTACTTTCTAGTCATCTCTGTTACAAACTGATCCTAACTTTCTTACAAATAATAAGCATAGTGAGAATTTTTACTTTGTTTCCCACTTGTGGTTGAGTAATCTTTGAATAAATGTCTAATTTCAGAGAAAGCAGTTAAAACACTGTTTTTGTGTCATTTGTTTGTCTCATTAACTTGCTATAACACAATGATTTACTTCTTGCTGTTGTATTTTTCACCATAAATTAATGGCCTTTCAAATCACTTATAGGGTGCTACATAAATGTGTGAGTTAGAAACTGGAACAAATTGGCAAGCAAGAAATCTCACGATCGGAACCTATAAATTGGACAGTAATTTATCATGTGTTTCTATTTAGAAAGCTTCCAACAAAACAAAAACATTTCTTTGGGTAATGTCTACCTAAGGTACCAATGTAGGTAATTGATAATTATTACTTGCACAATACTGTCAAAGGGAGACTGTATCCCAAAGATCACTATTCAAATCACTGTCCCTCAAATGATCTTAATAAGGTATGAAAATAACGGGGAGACAAATATAACTACTCCAATGTGTTATGTTTTGATTAAAGAAATGTGACTAATTAGTTTTTATTACATCTCTTGGACGTTGTGATTCTTTGTATTACTGAGAAAAAAAAGTTGACATTTACACATTTTTGGGGTGAATTTAGAGAAAAAAACTAAATGTCTCCGTATGATTCATTATTGCATCATGTCCACCTAAGGGACCATTTACCATTATTATTATTATT
>JAMKCF010000362.1:0-27535 GCA_023634235.1 Pisaster brevispinus | reverse complement strand
GTTACTGAACTCCGGGATTTCACCTGCACTCTGAATCGCAGTAGCAATCTTGCCTTTTTGGCAATCCATTCATCACGTTAGGTAAACGTGTCATTGTAATCAGACAGTACATGTGCAGTATATCTTCGTGTCAACAGCACACTATTATTTATTTCTTGAAACACCTACCTGAGGACTGACCACCTATATTTAAAGTTTGTGGATTGGAAACGCACCTAAATTTGGGTAAGCATGTTCGAACTGTAAAGATTTGAGGGAGTTATTAGTACAGACCTTTGATCAAGAATTGGCACCCGATGCAATAACGCAGGTGTTTTGGGGGGGGTCACGTGGTTTAACTATTGTGGCCCGTGATCTTTCAACACAGTCATGAGTTTCTGAGAATCCCATACTGTTTAATATCCATAGACTTTATATTCACACCTTGACCGGTCTTTACCAGTCAGGATTTAGTGTTTACACTGATCTTATATTGAGGCACAAACCTTAGACCAAGGTAAAGCAAAACGTCGAAAATAATAAAAAATAATAATAATACTAATATCTGGAAGATCTGTAGCCATTACAATATTGAGACGACAGGGGAGTGGTTTAAACACCAGCCGACAACGGTCACAGAAAATGATGTTGTCACCATCTCTGGGACATGCCAATACATACCGACTGGGAGATAAAAGCAAACAGACCTGACATCGTCATCTCGTCATCTCGGGACAAGAAGGACCAGAGGTGTATACTCATAGATGTATCAATACCCTCTGAACGAAACACCTCCGTGAAAGTAACATAAAAGCTGTCCAAGTACAAAGACCTTGAGATCGAGATCAACAGGATGTGGGGAATGAAGACCGAGACAATACCAGTGGTCATCGGAGCTCTAGGACTAGTGAAGAAGGGACTGGATAAATTCATCGACCGTATCCCAGGCAACATTAGCATCAACCTAGTCCAGAAGATAGCACTCCTCGGAACAGCCCACATATTACGTAAAATACTGTCCATTAAATAACATCTCACCTTTAGCGCCTCAGATCCATAGTCCGGATCCGGCTCTATAGGATGTTTATTAGGTTGCATAAAGGAAACATCATATAATAATAATAATAATAATACTAATAAAAAATAATATTAAAAAAATATAAAAAATAAAATAAATAAATAAAATAAATACAATAAATACAATAAATACATTAAATTAAAAAAAATAAAAAAATAAAAAATAAAATAAATACATAAATAAATAATAAATAAATGTAATGTAGAATCGTAATGTCTCCAATCACGCAGTCTCTCACATTCATCCTTCACATTAACTTATTTCAAAATGATACTTATGGTGTAGGTGTGTGTCTCCAAGTGTGTATAATGTACAATACATTGAATTTAAAACTTAGTTATATTGGTTCATGATCTTGTTCATACAGAACGCTGAAATTTCATAGCTTATCTAAAAACGCTCTGAACACCAATATATTTTGTTCTAGTCTATATTATTATGTTTTACTTCTTCAACAAGACGAACGAATTAATACAAATGCCAAACTATGTCTAAAGTGACTTACGGCTGCAGGAGGCACCGTCCTCAAGAAGAATGTATCCATGTTCACAGTAGCACCGGTAACTTCCAGGTGTGTTCATGCATTGATGGGAACAGGGAAGGGCACTGCACTCGTTCAGATCTATGGACAAAAAACAATTACAAATCGTTGATTTTGGCGCTGATATTAATTTGACTGACTTAGTTCGCCCCATGTATAACACTCTTAAAATAAGTGTAAAATGTTGCTGTGTAAAACTGCTGGCTACAAATGTTGTGTAACTTTTGATCAATTTGGGGTAAAACGACAATCTTTGTTGTACCCCTCACTTGTGTAAAATAAAATACACAAGGAAAATGTCATACAGTACCCAAGTTGGGTAGGAAATTAAATCGCAAAACACAGAGGTTCAATTCACTCATGAAGTGGGTAATAAAACAGTGTTTTTAACCTCAAGCAGTGTAACTTTTGCACAACAAATGGTAAGAAGTAAATGAAAATTGGGGTAAACTGCTCCTCGTGGAAACATTTTACCCATAATGCAACATGTACCATACATTTGGACAAGGCAAGTCTCAGGCACATATCACAATCAAAGAACGATAGGTGGACGTCATTCTAATGTTGCAGGTTGTTGGTGTCTGATGTTCATGGAACCAAAGTTGCCAAGAGGGAATTTTGGTGGAATTTTGAAGGTGCTGAAATTGTCATGGTTTATAAACCATGTTTTATGATGCCTCAGTTTTCATGATTTGTAAACCATGGTTTGTAAACAATGATGCTAGCATGTTCATGGTTTATAAACAATGGTTTGAAGGTGCTTAAAATTGTAATGGTTTATAAATTATGTTTTGAAGGTGCTTACACTGTAAAAACAAAATGGGCAAAAACTTCCCAACTTTATGCCCAACGTTGGTACGATAGTCAACATGTACATCTATCGGGCAATTTCTACACAATGGTCGTTGGGTAATCCCCATCCCCAACTATTAAAGTAAACATTTTACACACCAGTTAAACCATTACAAAACAAAAACCAGTTGGGTTCTTTACATTGCCCATCTACTGGATCATAACAAAAAAACAAAAGTTGGCGAACAAATTTACCCAAACATTGGACAGAACATTTTGACCAAATGTTGGAAATCAGATTGCATGTCACCAACACTTAGGCATCACGATCCATACATTTACTCAACAATTGGAAACTTTAGGGCCCAAACACATTTAATAGTAGTAGGCCTACCCGAAAGTACTTTGAAGTGTCATTGAAATTTGTGAAGGTGTCTTTGAAACATTAGGGAGCAAATTGTGGTTTTTGAGCAAGTTGATAGTGGAAGAAAAAACGACCCATGTCTCTAAAAAGTGATAGACACCAAAGTTTTAACCAGTTCATAAATTTGTACATTTGAAAGTTTCACAGTTACATTAACAAAAGGTGTAATGAAAGTTAACAGCCATGAATTGTCGCATGACTGCTTGAAATGGTTTATTCTGATACAACTAATGCACTACTAAACTTCGTAGTCTAGACACTACTGTGTACATTTAACTAGTAAAACAAAATGTACATTTGAAAGTTTCACAGATACATTGACAAAATGTGTAATGAAAGTTAACAGCCATGAATTGTCGCGTGGCTGCTTGAAATTCTTTATTCTGATACAATTTATGCACTACTAAACTTCGTAGCCTAGACACTATTGTGTACATTGAACCAGTAAAAAAAAAAAATGTACATTTGAAAGTTTCACAGATACGTTGACATCAATGTGTACCCAGCAAACACTTAACGTCATCGTAACGTTACTGTGAAATTGTATTTTGGTTACGTTATTTCCCAACTAAAACACAACTGACTTGCAATGTTGCAAAATACAACGTTATAACAACTTTGTATTTTAACCGACATCTAAAAACGTCTTGTGGATATTTTTTTGCAACGTTGTCTGAAGGTTGTGGTTCTGTCACGTTACTTGGTAACGCAGATACAACGTTGTCCAACGTTGTATTTTGACGTCGTATACAAACGTTTGTTGAATGTTCTTTCAATACGTTACCTGAGGGTTGTGGTTTTGTCACGTTACTTAACAGCATCAATACAACGTTATGACAATATATTTTCACAACGTCTTAATAAAGTCGCATTAACCTTTTTTGCAACGTTGCTTGAAGGTTGTAGTTTTGTCAGGTTGCTTTGGAACGTTATGACAACGTAAATATGACACATGCAAATTAGTAGATTTGGCTTAGAAGTTGTAAAATACCTACAACTAATATCAAGAAATTTGCCAAATTTATGAACTAGGTGTACTCATTTCTTCATGTATTTGTCTAAACTATATTATATGATTTAGTGACAAATTAAATGTAGTGACTAAACATGTAATTTTTACTTTCAAAAATATTATTTAAATGGAAAAAAAAATAGAGAAAAATATACACATGACTACCAAAGTCGAGAAATTGATCTGTATATATAGTACATGCTGTACGATGTATAGTATACAGGTTCAGTGAAGTCAGGCAACCGCAATTACGTAGAGGCCTATTATAATGGTAAGTTTGTATTGTTGAAAGTAATTAATTGATCATATTGATATCTCTAATACTAATTATCATGAAACTATTATAAATAAAATAAGTACGTCACAATCACGTCACAAAATAATTTTTATTTTAAGTGCAGTTTTTACGTTGTCACAACGTTATTATTAAAACGTCACAACGCAACGTCCTCTGGTCGTTGACAAAACTCCACACGTATCCGTCCGTACGACGTTAAATAAAAACGTTCTCTGAACATTCAAATAACGTCCTAGCGACGTCGAGTGGACGTTATTTTGTTTGCTGGGTAATGAAAGTTAATAGCTATGAAATGTCGCATGACTGCTTGAAATGGTTTATTCGAATACAATGTATGCATTACAATAAACTTCGGAGTCTAGACACTAAAATAATCAACTGGTAAATACATAATCAGGCCAAGAGGAGGCAGGCATATTGGCCAACCGGGCTGTATTTTGCCTTCCATGCGCCACACTATACTTACCCATGTAATTGAAGACATTTTCTCCATCAACCAAATTATGGTTAAAAAAATAATAATCACTCAACTATTTGAAGGCAATTTTTACCAACTTATGGACAAAATACAAAGTTTACACAACTATCTGAACTTACTTTAGCCAACTTCTGAGAAACACTGATACAAGAAGTTAACCAAGTTTGAGGGAAACACTCTCTCACTTATCTTTTTCTAGAGACACAGATGAGTGTTACTATCCAATTTTTGTGATGACATTGAATGTGATTTTTAATTGCTTCTAATGCACAATTAATGCTGTGTGTAAAAATAAAATATTTCTTAAAATAAGAAAACAAACCCAGCTATTTTTAAATTCTACTTTTGCTGGCCCAATAAAATAAGGTCAATCCACACAGGCCTTGATACTGAATAGTGACTGATAGTGATAATGATAATATAGTGACTGATAATTTATAGCTCCAAAGTCAAGGTGGACAGGCAATGCCTTTCAATACTCAAGTTATTTAATATTTGCATCGTAAATAAAACCACCCATACAGTCTAACTTAGCTACACTAGTAAATTTCTAAAGGAAAGCGTTTGTCTCATCTTGAAAATGGCTCAATCTAATGCATGTTGACCAATGAACAAACTGTTATTCTGTAATAATAATACCACAGTAACGCCGCAGTTATACAACTCCTGTCTGTGATCGTCACCATAGATATATTATACAATACACTGTACTAGAGTACTACTGCTGTAACGTATGACTGTGTTTGAGCATTGTTTGGGCAGAGCTAAGCAGAAATGTAACTACAAAACCGCTTTGACGGGTTTCCATAATATACAGCTTTATGGTCTACATCTATAGGCCTACAATCCCTACATAAGTTCCTATTTTATTAGTACAGGCAAAATATCTTACCGATGAATGTGTGTTTAAAAGTTCCTCTAGACCCCAATATTGTCAAGAAGTTCTGCTAGGTCCGACATGATGACCCAGATAACAATTTAACGTTCTTACAACGTTGTAATGAAGTCAGACTTTGGTGTAAGTAACGTTAATTGTTTAACGTTGTAACAACGAATCGTTGTCGACTCCCCTACACTCTTAAAAAGAAGTGTAAAATGTTGCTGTGTAAAACTGCTGGCTACAAATGTTGTGTAACTTTTGATCAATTTTGGGTAAAACGACAATTTGTGTTGTAACCCTCACTTGTGTAAAATAAAATACACAAGGAAAAGGTAATACAGTACCCAAGTTGGAGAGGAAATTAAATTGCACAACACAGAGGTTCAAGTCACTCATAAAGTGGGTGATACAGCAGTGTTTTTAACCTCAAGCAGTGTAACTTTTGCACAACAAATGGTAAGAAGTAAATGAAAATGGGGGTAAAGTGCTCCTCGTGGAAACATTTTACCCATAATGCAACGTGTACCATACATTTGGACAAGGCAAGCCTCAGGCACATATCGTAATCAAAGAACGATGGGTGGACGTCATTTTAATGTTGCAGGTCGTTGATGTCTAATGTTCACGGAACCAGAGCTGCCAAAGGGATTTCTGGTGGAATTTTGAAGGTGCTTAAAATTGTCATGGTTTATAAACCATGTTTTATGATGCCAGAGTTTTCATGGTCTACAAACCATGGTTTGTAAGCCATGATGCTAGAATGTTCATGGTGCATAAACCATGTATTGAATTTGCTTAAATTTTAATGGGTATGTTTTGAAGGTGCTTAAAATGTCATGGTTTATTAAACATGTTTTGAAGGTACTTAAATTGTTCATGTTTATAAACCATAATTTCTAAGCTTTGATTGTATATTCATGGTATGTAACCCCCCCCAAAAAAAAAATGGCAGCAATTTCTATTGTTTACATCTAATTGTTACAAACCATGGTAAACACATCTCCAAAAAACGCTGAACAATTAACTGACAAACGGCGCCCCATTGTTGAAGGGTGTAAGGCATTATCTACACCGGAAAGCCTTGGACTGCTACCCTCATTGACTTTGCAACACGAAGATATCGTCACGGGCAGTCTGAACCGTCAATAACAGGTCTGGCAAAACCAACCGGCTCTTTTCAGAGCCAACACTGCTTCCAAGAAGAGATTGTTCCCTTTCTGCTCGCAAGAATTAGGTTAATGTTCGTTTTCACTACCAAAACCCTATTTTTCGGTCACCTTTACCCCAAGTATATATGGCTGTATTAAAGTTTTATTAGAAATTGTACGGTACAGCTCAATTATGTTCGCACAAAAGTGTTTCAGTTGAACAAAAATACACCGAGCGATGTGAATGGGTAACGTTAGTGTTTCTTTGCTGACCTCCCCCTCCCCAATCCTTTTCATGTTGTTGAATCAGAGTTGAATAAAAGTGTTAATATACTCTTAGTTTGTATAAAAAACAAACAAACAAACAAACAACCAAACACCCCAACAAACACCCCAACAAACAAACAAACAAACACCCCAACAAACAAACAAACAAACAAACAAACAAACAAACAAACAAACAAACAAACAAACAAACAAACAAACAAACAAACAAAAAAGCCCTTCCAAAAGGAACACAGCTAAATATTAGTATGTTGTGCACAACAACTGATTTAAAAGCAACACAAGTGAGGAGTAAATTAACTACGCAACAGTGCTGGGTAAAGTAATATAACCCAATTATTGGGTAAGAAAATAACACAACATCTGGATAAAATGAGGGTTGGGTAAAGTTTACCCTATTTTGGAGTAAAAGGGGAACATGGTCGTCACATGGGTAAACTTCTTACCCAACAGTGCTGTGCTAAAGATATTGCACATGTTGGTATTAACAATTACACAATGTGGGTACTTTTTTACACTTTGGATGGTGTGCAAGAATTTTACACAAGTGAAAGACCATGTTCACTTTTTAATACCGAAAAGGTAAGAATGTTGCCCAATGTTGAGCAATTATTTTTTAGAGTGTATACGTCTTCTTAACGTACAGTCTCAAAAAAAAAGTAAAATGTTGCTGTGTAAAACTGCTGGCTAAAAATGTTGTGTAACTTTCTACCCAAAGAAAGGGTAGTTGAAACAATACATTTGTGCGCATTTGTTGGGTATCGGTTGCCCAAGGCCTATGGCTACAAGTACATCCAAGGCTGGGTACTTTTTGTTATTTACCAAACTGCAAATTGTGCTAAATAACTGGGGACCAACAAATTCAAAAAGGAATCTATACCCAGTAAATAATTACCCAGTACTTTTAACAGTGTACAATTTCATGATTTATATTCCAAGTTTGTAAGGTGCTTAAAATGTCATGGTTCATAAACCATGGTTTATGATGAATTCAATTTACATGGTTTATAAACCATTTATCAGCTTTGATTGTATATTCACGGTGTGTAAACCACAAAAGAAATGGCAGCAAATTCTATGGTTTACATCTAATTGTTACAAACCATGGTCAAAAACATGTCCAAAAAACGCAAACAATAATAATTGACAAACGGCGCCCCATTGTTGAAAGGGGTAAGGCATTGTCTACACAGGAAAGCCTTGGATTGCTACCTCATTGACTTTGCAACACAAAGATTTCGTCACGGGCAGTCTGAACCGTCAATAACAGGTCTGGCAAAATCAACCGGCTCTTTTCAAAGCCAACACTGCTTCCAAGAAGAGATTGTTCACTTTCTGCTCGCAGGAATTTTGTAAATTTTCGTTTACCAACAAAACCCAACTTGTCGGTCACCTTTACCCCAAGTTTATCTGGCTGTATCATAGTTTCATCAGAAATTATAGGGTACAGTTCAATTCTGTTCACACAAAAGTGTTCCAGTTGAACAAAATACACCGAGCTGTGTGAATGGTAACGTTAGTGTTTCCTTGCTGAACTCCCCCTCCCCAATACTTTTCATGTTGTTGAATCAGAGTTGAATAAAAGTGTTTTAACTTAATTGATATACTCTTAGTTTGTATTTACAAAAAAACACACACGAAAAAACAGCCCTTTCCAAAAGGAACACAGCTAAATATTAATAGTTTGTGCACAACAACTGAATTAAAAGCAACACAAGTGAGGAGTAAATTAAATACACAACAGTGCTGGTTAAAGTAATATAACCCAATTATTGGGTAAGAAAATAACACAACACCCGGGTAAAATGAGGGTTGGGTCAAGTTTACCCTATTTTGGAGTAAAAGGGGAACATGGTCGTCACATGGGTAAACTTCTTACCCAACAGTGCTGTGCTAAAGATATTGAACATGTTGGTATTAAACATTACAGAATAATGGGTACTTTTTTTACACTCTGGATGATGTGCAAGAATTTTACACAAGTGAACGACCATGTTCCCTTATTAGTACCGAAATGGTAAGAATGTTACCAAATGTTGAGAAATTATTTACAAGTAAATCCCCCCCCCCCCGTCCGCACCATGTTTGGAGGGGTATCACCGTGTGGCACCTGAAGCTGAAGTACTTCAATATGAAGATTAAGCCTTGCTAGCTAGCCGTAAGGAGTGGTCGTAACAATGGCACATATTTTGTAAGGTATTGAATGCTCAGAATGTCTGTGTAATGCTAGCACTTCGTGTTCTGGACATGCGTTACGTCAAACACAGACCATTGTTTTCTACAAGTTTTGGATCAATCAGGCTGGATATGTATTCCTGACAACACATTGCTTCATACTTTGTAAACTCAACTCATCCGAAAAACCACCGAGTATTTTAAGACTTCCCATTTTCTCAGACATTGTTCTATTTTCGGGAACAATCTTTAAACAACACACATATATATATATATATATATAGTTCGGGTTTGAACAAAGAAAAATTGACTGGAGCGGGACTTGAACCAACGACCTCCGGATTAACGTACCGGCGCTCTACCAACTGAGCTATCCAGCCCTATGTTGGCGGTCTCCCTATTAGTCAATATCTTTGTTCAAACCCGAACTATTTAAATAAAATTTCCCAGTCAGTTTCCCTTGTGGTTCATGACTAGCTATTTTATATATTATATATTATATATTATATATTATATATTATATATTATATATTATATAAACTCATATAAACTCATTCCACCCAACCATAAAGTTCACTACTGAATACTCTCTAACAAGTGTTAACTTTCTAGATGTAACTATCAGTAAATCCCCTAGCGGCATTGCTACGGATGTATACAGCAAACCCACTGACACCCACCAGTACCTTCTCTCTAACAGTTGCCACCCCAGTCACTGTAAGAAGGCAATAGCTTACAGTCAGGCCTTGCGCATAAGACGTATCTGCTCCACAGATACCCTATACAAAAGGCGCTCATCGGACCTCAGGAAACACCTTGTTTCTAGAGGTCACAGCGAACGCAGGGTTCAACTTGCCATCAACAAGGCCCTCAGTATACCACGCCATACTCTTTTGGCCAACAAGGGGTCCAGAAAAGTCCCGACCAATAGAGTTGCCCTGGTCACCACCTACCACCCTAACCTACCCAAACTCTCCTCAATCCTCAATGGTAGAATGGATATTCTCCATTCATCTAAGAGGATGCGCTCAGCAATCCCTGATAACCCCATGGTTGCTTTCCGCCGCCCTAAAAACCTGGGAGACATTCTAGTAAGGGCCAAACTCCCCCCAGGTACAGGCCAAACACCACCACTAACAGAGATACAGGGTTGTCACAAGTGTACCCGCTCTAAATGTAGAACCTGTCTCTACATCAAACCTGCACTTAAAGTGAAGAGTCATAGCACTGGCTCTTCTTACAATATCAAGACCGACTCCCTATGTAGCACACCCAATGTGGTCTATGTTATATCTTGTAAAAGATGTGGACTACAGTATGTGGGAGAGACTAAGACAAAACTCAGTCTACGCTTTGCAAACCATGTCTCTTCCATAAAGACCAAGAAACTGTACCCCGTATCCATCCACTTCAACAGCCGTAATCACAGCGTCAAAGATGTTGAACTCATCGTGATTGAGGCTTGCAATGGTGACGACACACACCGCAAACTCAGAGAATCACACTGGATTCACCAACTCAAGACAGTCCAACCCTTTGGACTCAACGTATATATATATATATATAAAATTAGTAGGGGAGATGGCCTTAGCTTTCGATCCAATCCGGACCTTCGTCAGAGGCATAAACAAGAACAAACACAAACATATCCATTTATAGCAAAAAGAGGAGCAAAGGATTAAGGGAGAGTATCCAGAAAAAAGCGGGAAAATATAGCCAATCAGAGTTGTAAATTTACTGGCTAAGAACCAATAAGAGTGAAGAAGTGAGAACAAAGGATGGTCAGTGTCAAAGGCTGGATCACTGGACCATAAAGGTGGTACTGCATTGTAGGTATTACAATGCGGGAAGCATGAAAGGGTAGGATTAGAGGGCAAGCCACATAAGAGAATGCAACTAACAATAGGAGGCAAGATCAAAGTAATTATAGAATAAAAGAATCAGTGTAAGAAGTTAAAACTAAGCAAGAGGAACCTGCAGAGAGAGCAGGTTATTAATTCCTCTGCAGAGGGAATGGGTTATTGACAGGTTGATTTAATCAAAAAAATTTGAGAGAGAGAGAAAAAAGAAGTGTAGGGAACATGTAAATGACAATAACTGTATCTATTTTGTATCAATGAAGTAAGCGAGAGAGAAAAAGCGTAAAAATAGACTAGTGGAGAGAACTTGTTGTTTACAGTTATTGTATGTATTTTTTATCGAAGAAAAAAACAAGCAAAGGTGGAAGGAGTGTGATGGGAATTTATTTAACACCAGTGTTTACGTTGAGTCCAAAGGGTTGGACTGTCTTGAGTTGGTGAATCCAGTGTGATTCTCTGAGTTTGCGGTGTGTGTCGTCACCATTGCAAGCCTCAATCACGATGAGTTCAACATCTTTGACGCTGTGATTACGGCTGTTGAAGTGGATGGAGACGGGGTACAGTTTCTTGGTCTTTATGGAAGAGACATGGTTTGCAAAGCGAAGACTGAGTCTGGTCTTAGTTTCTCCCACATACTGTAGTCCACATCTTTTACAAGATATAACATAGACCACATTGGGTGTGCTACATAGGGAGTCGGTCTTGATATTGTAAGAAGAGCCAGTGCTATGACTCTTCACTTTAAGTGCAGGTTTGATGTAGAGACAGGTTCTACATTTAGAGCGGGTACACTTGTGACAACCCTGTATCTCTGTTAGTGGTGGTGTTTGGCCTGTACCTGGGGGGAGTTTGGCCCTGACTAGAATGTCTCCCAGGTTTTTAGGGCGGCGGAAAGCAACCATGGGGTTATCAGGGATTGCTGAGCGCATCCTCTTAGATGAATGGAGAATATCCATTCTACCATTGAGGATTGAGGAGAGTTTGGGTAGGTTAGGGTGGTAGGTGGTGACCAGGGCAACTCTATTGGTCGGGACTTTTCTGGACCCCTTGTTGGCCGAAAGAGTATGGCGTGGTATACTGAGGGCCTTGTTGATGGCAAGTTGAACCCTGCGTTCGCTGTGACCTCTAGAAACAAGGTGTTTCCTGAGGTCCGATGAGCGCCTTTTGTATAGGGTATCTGTAGAGCAGATACGTCTTATGCGCAAGGCCTGACTGTAAGCTATTGCCTTCTTACAGTGACTGGGGTGGCAACTGTTAGAGAGAAGGTACTGGTGGGTGTCAGTGGGTTTGCTGTATACATCCGTAGCAATGCCGCTAGGGGATTTACTGATAGTTACATCTAGAAAGTTAACACTTGTTAGAGAGTATTCAGTAGTGAACTTTATGGTTGGGTGGAATGAGTTTATATGGTCGATAAACTCAACCAAGCTGTCTTGACTACCACACCAGATAGAGAAAATATCATCAATAAATCTCCACCAAACTAGTGGGCGGCTGGGGGCAGAGGACAGAAGTTTTTCCTCTAAGTCAGACATGAAAATGTTGGCATATGAGGGCGCCATTTTTGTACCCATGGCGGTACCCTGTATCTGTAGAAAATGCCTGTCAGTGAATGAAAAGTTGTTCTTAGTGAGAATATGGCTGATGAGTTCCTTAACATGTATCACTGAGGGGCGGGATTGTTTGTTGCCCCTGAGGGCAGAGACACATGCACCTATGCCTTCATTATGGGGTATGTTAGTATACAGTGATGAAACATCTAAAGTAACCAAAAAAGCAGAGTCAGGTATTTGATGTTTGACATCCTCTAGCTTATGGAGGAAGTCTGTGGTGTCCTTTATGAAGGAAGGGATGCCGGAGACTAGGGGGTTGAGAAAGCTATCTACAAACTCAGAAATGCGCTCTGTAGGGCTACCATTACCAGATACAATGGATATATATATAGCTAGTCATGAACCACAAGGGAAATATATATATATATATATATATAGTTCGGGTTTGAACAAAGAAAAATTGACTGGAGCGGGACTTGAACCAACGACCTCCGGATTAACGTACCGGCGCTCTACCAACTGAGCTATCCAGCCCTATGTTGGCGGTCTCCCTATTAGTCAATATCTTTGTTCGGGGTGCCAGTCAGAAGCCATACAACCGTTAACTGCCGTGTAGCCAGGGATCACACCCACGCTTACGATTCAACCTGGGAAGCGGCAGCCACGGGATCACCTTAAGGGGATGCGACTTTTTAATATTAAATATCTAGTCATGAACCACAAGGGAAACTGACTGGGAAATTTTATTTAAATAGTTCGGGTTTGAACAAAGACAAATTGACTGGAGCGGGACTTGAACCAACGACCTCCGGATTAACGTACCGGCGCTCTACCAACTGAGCTATCCAGCCCTATGTTGGCGGTCTCCCTATTAGTCAATATCTTTGTTCGGGGTGCCAGTCAGAAGCCATACAACCGTTAACTGCCGTGTAGCCAGGGATCACACCCACGCTTACGATTCAACCTGGGAAGCGGCAGCCACGGGATCACCTTAAGGGGATGCGACTTTTTAATATTAAATATCTAGTCATGAACCACAAGGGAAACTGACTGGGACATTTTATTTAAATAGTTCGGGTTTGAACAAAGAAAAATTGACTGGAGCGGGACTTGAACCAACGACCTCCGGATTAACGTACCGGCGCTCTACCAACTGAGCTATCCAGCCCTATGTTGGCGGTCTCCCTATTAGTCAATATCTTTGTTCGGGGTGCCAGTCAGAAGCCATACAACCGTTAACTGCCGTGTAGCCAGGGATCACACCCACGTTTACGATTCAACCTGGGAAGCGGCAGCCACGGGATCACCTTATAGGGGATGCGAATTTTTAATATTAAATATCTAGTCATGAACCACAAGGGAAACTGACTGGGAAATTGTATTTAAATAGTTCGGGTTTGAACAAAGAAAAATTGACTGGAGCGGGACTTGAACCAACGACCTCCGGATTAACGTACCGGCGCTCTACCAACTGAGCTATCCAGCCCTATGTTGGCGGTCTCCCTATTAGTCAATATCTTTGTTCGGGGTGCCAGTCAGAAGCCATACAACCGTTAACTGCCGTGTAGCCAGGGATCACACCCACGTTTACGATTCAACCTGGGAAGCGGCAGCCACGGGATCACCTTAAGGGGATGCGACTTTTTAATATTAAATATCTAGTCATGAACCACAAGGGAAACTGACTGGGAAATTTTATTTAAATAGTTCGGGTTTGAACAAAGACAAATTGACTGGAGCGGGACTTGAACCAACGACCTCCGGATTAACGTACCGGCGCTCTACCAACTGAGCTATCCAGCCCTATGTTGGCGGTCTCCCTATTAGTCAATATCTTTGTTCGGGGTGCCAGTCAGAAGCCATACAACCGTTAACTGCCGTGTAGCCAGGGATCACACCCACGTTTACGATTCAACCTGGGAAGCGGCAGCCACGGGATCACCTTAAGGGGATGCGACTTTTTAATATTAAATATCTAGTCATGAACCACAAGGGAATATATATATATAGATAAAATTAGTAGGGGAGATGGCCTTAGCTTTCGATCCAATCCGGACCTTCGTCAGAGGCATAACACAAACATATCCATTTATAGCAAAAAGAGGAGCAAAGGATTAAGGGAGAGTATCCAGAAAAAAAGCGGGAAAATATAGCCAATCAGAGTTGTAAATTTACTGGCTAAGAACCAATAAGAGTGAAGAAGTGAGAACAAAGGATGGTCAGTGTCAAAGGCTGGATCACTGGACCATAAAGGTGGTACTGCATTGTAGGTATTACAATGCGGGAAGCATGAAAGGGTAGGATTAGAGGGCAAGCCACATAAGAAAATGCAACTAACAATAGGAGGCAAGATCAAAGTAATTATAGAATAAAAGAATCAGTGTAAGAAGTTAAAACTAAGCAAGAGGAACCTGCAGAGAGAGCAGGTTATTAATTCCTCTGCAGAGGGAATGGGTTATTGACAGGTTGATTTTTTCAAAACTTTTTTAGAGAGAAAAAAAAGAAGTGTAGGGAACATGTAAATGACAATAACTGTATCTATTTTGTATCAATGAAGTAAGCGAGAGAAAAAGCGTAAAAATAGACTAGTGGAGAGAACTTGTTGTTTACAGTTATTGTATTTATTTTATATCGAAGAAAAAAACAAGCAAAGGTGGAAGGAGTGTGATGTGAATTTATTTAACACCAGTGTTTACGTTGAGTCCAAAGGGTTGGACTGTCTTGAGTTGGTGAATCCAGTGTGATTCTCTGAGTTTGCGGTGTGTGTCGTCACCATTGCAAGCCTCAATCACGATGAGTTCAACATCTTTGACGCTGTGATTACGGCTGTTGAAGTGGATGGAGACGGGGTACAGTTTCTTGGTCTTTATGGAAGAGACATGGTTTGCAAAGCGAAGACTGAGTTTGGTCTTAGTCTCTCCCACATACTGTAGTCCACATCTTTTACAAGATATAACATAGACCACATTGGGTGTGCTACATATGAAGTCGGTCTTGATATTGTAAGAAGAGCCAGTGCTATGACTCTTCACTTTAAGTGCAGGTTTGATGTAGAGACAGGTTCTACATTTAGAGCGGGTACACTTGTGACAACCCTGTATCTCTGTTAGTAGTGGTGTTTGGCCTGTACCTGGGGGGAGTTTAGCCCTGACTAGAATGTCTCCCAGGTTTTTAGGGCGGCGGAAAGCAACCATGGGGTTATCAGGGATTGCTGAGCGCATCCTCTTAGATGAATGGAGAATATCCATTCTACCATTGAGGATTGAGGAGAGTTTGGGTAGGTTACACTCTTAAAAATACGTGGTTAAAAAGTAACCACGATGTGGTTATTTTTAACCACGTTCCCGGCGTCAACTATGCACCGACCCCAATGGTGTCAAAAATGACCACGGACACGTGGTCAACAAAAACAACCACGTATTGTTGTCAGAAATTGACCAAATTCGTGGTTGAAAAGTAACCCAATTCCGTGGTTAAATATTATGGGATTGACATCATTGGGGTAAAGCCATTGACCACGTATCGTGGTTGTCAGCATGGATCAAATTCAAAATCCCGTGGCCAAAAAAAGTTTTAAAAATCTGTGTAGACTCCTTGAATAAACAATATGTACACTTCGTTTGATTCTCTAAAACAAATTTATTTTCTTATCATAATCATAAGAAAGTTGCATACAAACATATATTTAAAAATGTAAATACACAAAGGGAAGCATTATTTTAAAGGCACTGGACACGTTTGGTAATTGTCAAAGACCAGTATTCTCACTTGGTGTATCCCAACATATGCATACAATAACAAACCTGTGAACATTTGGGCTCAAATTGTTCATCGAATTTGCAAAAGAATAACACCCTTTGCATTACTTTGTGCATGTGCTTGCAGATGCATATAGGTTTCCCCCGGCCAATGTCAACAAAAATCCCATCATTTTAACTGCTGGCTCATTCAATTTCGTTTTGAATCAGCATTCAACAGTCAAAAGGAGTAATTCACCAGTTTAGCATTCACTGGTCAAATACGATCCTTAAATTTCATCAGACCGCAAGATTCATTCAATTTCGCAAAAGCCAGCAGCAAGACATGGTTCAACCATTCAATTTTATTTATGAGCAAACATTTCCAAATGCTTACATTCAATTTCAAATTCTATGTTATGTGCTTTCTGATTCGTATAGCTGCCTATATACATTACATTTAAAGGCAAAATGAAAAGATTGCTGCCAGTGGTCGGTACAGAGCAGTGAATAATGTAGATAAGGGTAGACTGATTGACGCATTCGAGAATAACATTAACTTGTTTTTAAATTGTATAATGAACCCTTATAATTGTAAGCTTTTGTTTCCTTTGAAACATTCGTTAACTTCTAATTTGAAATGGTCCTGACATTAGCAGAAAAACAAAGACATAAATACCAGGGCAAAAAATATATCAAGGCTAGAGCAAAAGAATTAGTTTTGCATTTCAAAGTTATCGGGTGCAGGCTTTAACTTAAAGGAAGAAAAAACACATGATATAAATAAAATGTAAAATACATGGAAACACCTCTTACAAAGGACAATCTATGTGCTAGACTGCTTGTAAATGAGCTATAGTTCCCAAAAAGCCATTGCTCTCCAAACCAAGTAAGTTTTTATGGTAACAATTATTTTGAGTAATTACCAATAGTGTCAAGGGTCTGGGTACTTTTTGTAACACAAAACACAATGTCCACAGATTTACATTAAACTCACTCAGTTTGAAGATAATGATGTTAGAAATTGAAGCTTCCCTTAAAATACAATTTGACAATGTCACGAAAATATTTTTTGTCTCAGTTTCAGCATGTAAAACGTATTTCCAGTTATGGTATTTTACCATAACTGGTTAAAATAATACGTTTGTACATGCTAGAATAGTTTTCGTCTCACTGAGACGAAAATTATTTGTGTGACTTGTTTTAACTCATTTCTCAAAAACTACAGCACCTCAGCAAGTAGTGCTTTATGGGAAGCTTTCTACCATCATTATCTTCAAATCGTGTAAGTTTAATGTATTGTGGACACTGTGTTTTGTGTCCTGCAAAAAGTACCCAAATCCTTTAAACTTTATGCATGTTCCAATTGATGGGATGAGATGAGGGGTGATTTCCTTCTCCTGGTCTCTAGCAGTTTAAAGGCTTCATCATCAATGTCATTCTCTGAATTAAATAGAATATAAAATACAATAGGTAAGTTAATTCTTTGAATAACAATAAAAATACAATAATTAAATAAAATAGAATAAAAAAAGTTTGAAGGCTCCATCCTCAATATTATCTCTAAATTAGAAAAAAATACAATAATTTGTAAACAAAAGAAAAAGTTTAAAGCCTTCATTATTACTTGCTTTCTCAGAATTCGAAAAAATATATATTTAAATAAAATAATAAGTTTAAAGGCTTCATCAACAATGTCATTCTCTGAATTAAAAAAGGCAACAATTAAATTTGAAAAAAAAGAAAGAAAGAAGTAAAAAAACAACCTTCAAACCAACTTAAAAATATAAGTTTAAATTGATTTTTTTTTTCAAAAGCCTTAAAAAGTTCAACAAACTTCAGAAATAATTCTAAAATTATTATCACAAATAACCTTAAGCCTTCCAACAAGCTATGGTCGATAATAAAAAAAGCACAGGGCCTATAATTTGTTTTTCTTAATTCCTATTATAACCCTCACTTTCTTGAAAATTTGTATAATTGGAAGCCTATTGTGTGGGGATTTCTTGTTGATTTGTGGGGTTAGTGGGGGATGAAAAGCCAGACAAACTTTTTAACAACACACAAAATTGAACAAAAACGTTTTTTTTGTTTTAAAATTTTTCATAGGCTGAAAAACATCCAGGGAATATTTAAGGACGGGGATACAACATAATAATAAGTTATTTTATAAATGTCAATGATGAAAAAAGTGGACAAAAGTACTACCGATCTTCCCCGTTTTAAATGGCATTGATTTTGGGATTATCGTGTCCCTACACTAAAACTATTTCCTTCCCATGTGCAGAAATGCCGTGTCTCAGACCTTAGAAATTGCGTGCGCGATCTTATTGGTATACATTGTACTGTGCGGACGACGATCCGGGGTATGAGTAAGTTTCGCTCGGCCCCAGCGGAAGGCAAGGCGCTGGGGACGAGCGAATGAGTAAGTACGAGTACAGCGCTTCACGAGGGATCGCGCATGCGCGTAAGGATATTAACGCCGAAGCGTGGCTCGCTGGTTCGCTGTGTGCTGCGCATGGTTAACCCTAGCACGGGCAGCGAGTTACCAGTGGTTAGTGCGGGCGGGTTATACATCACACACGAGGTCGTGAGAGCTGTGAGGTGCTGCTCATACACATACATGTACATGTACAATGTACATAATGGACGTGACGATCGAAACACTGATAAGAACTAGGGCATCGGGGGCGGGGGTGGGGTTGGGATGAACAGAAGCAAAAGTAGCAACTGTACAGATACCAGTAAAACCGGTGAAAAAGACAATAAACATGGTGACCTTCTACACCTCTAACGACGAATGTTCTGAGAGTAGAGACACACGGGACGTTAAGTTTGACCTTGGAGGATGGCCATGTACCAACGTCTATGGCCTAGACAACTGGCACCCAAAACCATACGTTTGTAGTGTAAAAATAACTCCTAGTTTAATGGAATTAAATGTTGATTACAACGCAAAGGGTGCTCAGAGGGCTTGCTTTCTCGTGAAATTAAAAGAAAATTAAGTTTTGTTCATAAGGCGAGTCGATGATGATGGATATTTAACGGCGTTAAAATTCAGATTGGGATGCAGTGGAAAGACAGTCGATGCGTGTCGTCATTGTTTCAGCCAGTTCTGGCCAAGTTTAATTTTCTATATTGTATGGCCCGTTTATGATCAAATTAATCAACTATGGGGACTTTGTTATAGGTCTATAGTCTTCCGGAAGACGACTTGATGCAATCAATCCCAACTCAAATTACACAATCCTAATCATAATCCTCAAGTCATACACTATTTCTAGGCCTATAATTACACCATACGTTAAACAATCATGATCTACGATCGATTATTTTTAAACAAACAGATAAGGACTTTTTGACAGCTCGTATAAGCCGATGGCCAAATCAACAGATGTAGATGGTTTCACTTATTTCCTTGTCGAAATAAACTTACCTTGGAACGTCTTTATCAGATCATCAAAGCCCCAATCCCGCAGCAATTTGTGAGGTCAACATGTCAAGAAGTATTAAAACAATGGCGTCTCCTCGCCTGATGATGCGCTCGCATCGTGTGATGAGCAGCCGGCCTATCACACACGCCGAGCTGGTATGCCGCACCAATCATATTGCTCATTTTCTTTAACCACTTTACGTGGTCAAAATTTCACAAGAGTGTGGTCGGCGTGTAAAACATTTTTAACACCTTCGTGGTCACTTTTTCTAAAAAACGACCACGAACGGTGTCAAATTATTTTGACCACTAAACTTCCAACCACGTATTTTTAAGAGTGTAGGGTGGTAGGTGGTGACCAGGGCAACTCTATTGGTCGGGACTTTTCTGGACCCCTTGTTGGCCAAAAGAGTATGGCGTGGTATACTGAGGGCCTTGTTGATGGCAAGTTGAACCCTGCGTTCGCTGTGACCTCTAGAAACAAGGTTTTTCCTGAGGTCCGATGAGCGCCTTTTGTATAGGGTATCTGTGGAGCAGATACGTCTTATGCGCAAGGCCTGACTGTAAGCTATTGCCTTCTTACAGTGACTGAGGTGGCTTTGGAAAGTTAAGGCAAAGCGCAGCTGCAGCATTTCGCAAACAACCAAATATTTATCTGATAATTTTCAGCATGGATTACATCCAGGGCTTTACCTCTAGTGATCTAATTTGTGGCATTTCCACTAAACATTCAGCTGTACTAAACTTGACAATAGGCCGGTTAGTGTACATGGCTGTGCAGTTATTAGGTGCGGACTGAGCCGTGTAAGCTCTGCTGAACACAGTTCAAACCGCAGTCACTGGAAATAAGGGAAGTTCACTCTCCTACATGTTTTGACGAGTTACGAGTGAGACAACCTGAAGGCAAATACCTGGGATTTATTCTTCCCTTCCAGTCAGAGACTAGATTTAAGGGAATCAAAACTCATATACTATAACGATTGTAACAAAGCATCATTGGTCACAGGTCAGTTGGCATGATGATGACGTCACAATTTAGAGAGTACCGTACCATAGTTCCGTTATTTCATATCAATAGATCACGGGTTTTTTTGTGGGTTTGTTTCCCCATTTATTTCATAGGAGCTTGATTAAAACTCTGTGATGAGTTATGCGCGCATTAAGTGTATGTTTATGACGTCATACGAAAGTTGTGCTTTCACGTTTGGTTACTTAGTTTAATAAGTTTAATACTTACCACCAACAGTTCCCAAATTTAGGAAACATTTTATGTCAATCAATTTCAATTTAGCATTATGAATTGATACAGTGCAAACCAAATCATATAGTTGCTGCATATTATTTGATCTGGAATCGGCCTTCTTTATTATTGTCTGCAGTAAGGAATTTGTACACTTCTTACCTCTATCGCATTTACTCCCCGTGTAACCGCTTTCACAGCTGCATCGGTTTGGTCCTACACAGGTTCCATGTTCACAAGGCGACGAGCACACCGCTGTTAAAATCAAACAGATACAACATAATTATAATATGAAATGTTAAAGTAAATTATAAAGAAACTGTCATCTCGGGGATGAGTACACCAGTACATGGAAACACCCAAAGCCAATGCTCCCAGGTCATTTTCCCCCTACGTCATTTCTCCAGAAATATCCATCGGCAATGAGATTTGTAAACGACAGGGTACCCACACTCATCGGGGCGTCAAACAAAGGTTAATACTACAAGCTCCAATAAACTAATAATGTTTAACCTTAATTTTAAATAACTGGAGTATTATTTTGCATTCCGATCAGTTCCGTCAACTTGTTACCGCGCTGAATGGGTCTTCAATTTAATTTGTTTTAAACCCTTCGCAGCCCTAGTTTCAAAAATTCAGTCTCAGCACACCCCCACCCCCACCATCATCATCAAATCCCATCCATATTTTCGCTGCTGCGCTGTCATTTCCATCTTAAGAAACAACAACCAGACCACACTGTGCCTGAACACCTGAGCTTCATTGGTGAATCATTTCCGATTGAAACTGATGTCTGGATGTACAGGGACAGAGACAATGCCAGGAAGAAGGCTGTGGTAAAATCAGATCCAGTCACACAATGCAACCAGTCAGGTTTGATACAACATTGTTATACTTACGGGGGGGGGGGGGTATTGTCCATGGAATGTACCATGTTTTATTTGTCCGGATGGGTTAAATATGTCACTTTTAGTAGGAGAACAAACAAATTGATTTGAAGATAAGGTATAAATTGAAGAAAGCAAAACTAATCGGAAAAAGCTCGTCGGATTGCAAGTAGAGATTCCAACAGGCGTTAGGACTGTAGGCCTTGAACTCACATATCTTACCTGTATGAACCCCAGTTCGAACCCCACCTCAGACCGGAGCCTTGCATGTGGATTGATTATGTTATTAACACCATAAACAAACATCTAACGGGGATTAATACAAAACGTTGCAAAAACATTTACAACTAGACATTCAGTTTCTGTTTACTACAAAAACAAGGTGTTCGTGATCGATGTCATCAAATTATGATTTAATGATATTTTATTTTATCAACCCGATTTGTGGTTCAGGAGTAAGGTTTTGTTTCAATATCAATATAAATCTTCAACTTCCGGTTTGAGCCAAAAGTTAGGTCAATGAGGTTATACTGTCTAGCGCTAGGTAATTGCTAGGTAATTCCCTTTGTAATGCCGTGTAGTTGATTAAAATCCAACGCGTGGTTCGGGAGTTATAATTGTTTCAAGTATTTAATTTGATCATCCGGTTTGAACCGGAAATTTGTAAAATTGGCTCACTTTTTGTGTCAATTCTTAAGTTGATAAATACTTTGCTAATGATGTAAAGATTGTAAAACAAAAGTGTGGTTTAGAAGTTATGACTTTTTGAAACAGTAATTTTAACTTCCGGTTAGTGTTAAATGAGGTCAAACTGTGTATCGTTTGTTAAGTCTTAGGAGCTCTTTCTGATGACGTTTACTTGATAAAAATACAATGAGTGGTTGAGGAGTTATGATTTTTTTAAATTATTAAATTCATCTTCCGGTTTGAACCGGAAGTCAAGGTCAAATGGCACAACATTTTGTGTATCGGTTCTTCACTTGTTACATACCTCCCAAATGATGCATATATTGTAAAAATCCAAACTGTGGTTCAGAAGTTAGGATTTTTTTTAACGTGAAACTTAAACTTCCGGTTTGAACCGGAAGTTAAGATCAAACGGGTCACATTTTGTGTTGTGCGTGTTTAATTTCTCAAGACCGTTCAGATGACGTATGGATTGTAGAAATCCAACGTGTGGTTAAAGAAATACTATCATTGAGTTTGCAATGTACATGTACTATGAAATAGCGAGCGACGCTACATGTATTCGCACATGTAGTACATGTCAACTTAACTACACGTGCGTGGCTGTGTACAGTGTCGGCGTATGTTTGTGTTGGCCTACACTATCGTGCGTTGTCGTCGATGAAAGTCAACAAACACGTGCGCTTTGACGCCCGGTTTGGACCAGATGCAATGATTAAAATGTTAATATTTGTGTGCAAAAGTTTCGGCAGAATAACTCATCTGTAACCTGCTGCAAAAAATCATGTTAAATTATTACGTAGTTTATGAGATATGAATTTTTCAAATTTTCAACTTCCGGTTTGAACCGGAAGTCAAGGTCAAATGGGGTCATGTGCAGCGTTTGTTGAACTTTTCACGACCTATCCGATGATGTGTAGATTGTAAAAATCCAATTTGCGGTTCATGAGTTATGATTTTTTTACAATCAATAAACTTTAATTAAATGTAATTCAATACCCGATGACGTCATCGTGACATCATCAAGTTTGTGTCGTCTTGATATTAAGGTTCATATGTCTGATGAGTTTCAACCTAAAGTTCAATTTGAATCTTGAGTTATGCTGTTGAAAAGCAAAAAACATGACTTTTTGAAGGAAAACAATCGAAGGCAAACTTCGACCTAAGGTGACGACCCGGAAGTAAGGATCATACGATTTGGGCGTTAACTTTTCAAAATATGCCCAAGTATTGATCTATCAGATACCAAACTTTGAACATCATACCTTTGAAATTCACGAAGATACAGTGAATAGAAAATGGTAAATTTAACTCTGAAAACCTTGTAATTCGACACCTGATGACGTCATCATGACGTCATGAATTCTGTATCGTCCTCATATTAAGGTTCAAATGTCTGATGAGTTTCAAAGCTCAATTCAGTTTCAATTTTGAGTTATGCTGTAGAGAAGAGTTCTCCGGAAGAAGAAGAAGTAGATGGAGAAGAACAAACTAGACATTTAATTTTTGTTTGCTACAAAAATACGGTGTTCGTGATCGATGTCATTAGATTAAGATTTAAAGATATTTTATTCTATCACCTCGATTTCTGGTTCAGGAGTAAGATTTTGTTCCATTATAAATCTTCAACTTCCGGTTTGAACCAAAATTTAGGTCAAATGAGGTCATACTGTGTAGCGCTAGGTAAGTCCAAGGAGCTCTCTGTAATGCCGTGTAGTTAATACAAATCCAATGTGTGGTTCGGGAGTTATGATTAATTCAAGTAATGAATTCAAGCATCCGGTTTGAACCGGAAGTCAAGGTCAAATTGGGTGGCATTTTGTGTGTCAATTCTTAAGTTGACAAATACTTTGCCAATGATGTAAAGATTGCAAAAAAACCAAAGTGTGCTTTAGAAGTTTTTTGGAAACATTAATGTTTAACATCCGGTTTGAACCGGAAGTCAGTGTTAAATGAGGACAACTTGTGTATCGTTTGTTAAGTCTTGGGAGCTCTTCTTGATGGCGTTTACTTGATAAAAATACAATGAGTGGTTAAGGAGTTAATATTTTGTTAATTTTTAAATTCATCTTCCGGTTTGAGCCGGAAGTCAAGGTCGAAGGGCATAACATTTTGTGTATCGTTTCCTCACTTGTTATCTACCTTCCAAATGACATGCATAGATTGTAAAAATCCAATGTGTGGTTCAGAAGCTATGATTGTTTGAAACATTAAATTTCAACTTCCGGTTTGAACCGGAAGTTAAGGTCAAACGGGTCACAATTTGTGTAGCGCGAAATCAATTCATCAATACCGTTCAGACGAAGTATGGATTGTAACAATCCAATGTGTGGTAAAGGAGTAATGACTTTTTCAAATATTACACGGACTACCATTATTTGGATGTGCAATATACAATGAAATAGCGAGCGACGCCAAATGTATTCCTATATGTGGCTCTACAGTTTCAATACAGAAATGTTAACTTATACCACACGCGCAATGTACATGTGGCTGTATGGACGTGTAGCGTGACCTTAACTACACGTGCATCGTACACGTGCGTGGCTGGTACAGGTTTGACATACGTTGTATGTACGTGTAGGCCTAAAGTACCGTGTGTTGTTGTACAAGGTCGTTCAACAGACACGTGCGCTTTGACGTCAAATTTGAACCAAATGCAAAGGTTATCTCTGTGCAAAAGTTTCGGCAGGATAAATTATCTATAACCTAATGCAAAATTCATGTTAAAATATGACGTAGTTTTTGAGATATGAAATATTGAAAGTGTTATCTTCCGGTTTGAACCGGAAGTCGAGGTCAAAGTGGGTCATGCTGTGTGTAACGTTTGTTGACCTTCTAACGACCTATCCGATGATGTGTAGATTGTAAAAATCCAACATGTGGTTCATGAGTTATGAATTTTTACAAAATTTAAACTTTGATTTAATGTAATTCAATACCGATGACGTCATCATGACCTCATCATGGTTGTAGCGTCTTGATACTAAGGTTCAATTGTCTCATGAGTTTCAACTGTCAACTCGATTTCAATCTTGAGTTATGCTGTAGAAAGCCCAAAACATGACTTTTTGAAGGAAAAAATCGAAGGCAAACTTTGACCTAGGTTAACGACCTGAAGTAAAGGTCATACGATTTTTGCGTTAACTTTTCAAATATTGCCTCAGTCTTGATATATCCGATGACCAATTATGAGCATCATAGCTTTCAAATTCACGAAGATACAGCAACTTGAAAATGGTCATTTTCAATTTTAAAAACCTTGTCATTCGACACCTGATGACGTCATCATGACGTCATGACAACCGTGTTGTCCTCATATTAAGGCTCAAATGTCTGATGAGTTTCAAGGTTCAATTCAGTTTCAATCTTGAGTTGTGTTGCAGAGAAGAGTTCCATGGAAGAAGGAGAAGACAAGCCAACAAACGGAACAATATCAAGAGGTGTTCGTGCATGTATTGCACGAACACCTAAAAAGAAACGGAACACTTACAATAGTTGTTCGGCTGCTGGCCGAACACCTAAACAGAACAAAAACAAGAGGTGTTCGTGCACATATTGCACGAACACCTAAATAGATGAGTTACTTGCACAAAGATTGCCGACAAACAAGTCAATTCAATGACCTAAAACCCCAAAGCAGTTACAAACCCATCCAATCCCAAGAAGTCTGCTCTTGTTTTACTTATTTTGGGCACGATTAGTGGTGTGGTTAAACCATAGAGGTTTAACCTTGACACTGAAAGTCATTCTGTGTCATTATATCTCAATCCATGACCTTCAATAAAACATTCCTATGTTTGAACGATCAGACATAACTTCCCACAAATTGTAGGCCTTTTTAAACCTTGTCCCCCGCATGCACTATCAATCAAACGCCAGTATACTCAGACTACAGCCTGCCAATGTTTACACATTTCAGGGACAAATCTGAAGTTTTTGATTGAAAACGTGTTTGTGATAATTCTAAAACGCTTCCTGCCCCTGGCCTGTATACATCTCGATTTAGTTTTCAAATATTTCTTGTATATCTTCCATTGAGGTCAACCAAACCCAAAACTAGTCTGGCCCCCCCTTTATGGTATTTAACACTGTGCATAATGGAGACAAAACTGATATAATGATGAGGACATTAAATGGGAGTCAATGTGCACATTGTCATTAATAACATCGTTTTAAAAAAAGTAATACATGTTTTTCTTTGATTTGATCCTGATAATATTTCGGTAGTACTTTTCAAACTGGCTGCCGTTACTTTTCAAACTGGCTGCCATTACTTATTAAACTGGCTGCCATTCCTTTTCAAACTGGCTGCCGTTACTTTTCAAACTGGCTGCCATTCCTTTTCAAACTGGCAGTCGTTACTTTTCAAACTGGCGGCCATTACTTTTCAAACTGGCTGTGATTCCTTTTTAAACTCACTGGCTGCCATTACTTTTCAAACTGGTTGCCATTCCTTTTGTTAACTGGCTGCCATTACTTTTCAAACTGCCTGCCATTCCTTTTCAAACTGCCTGCCATTACTTTTCAAACTGGCTGCCATTACTTTTCAAACTGCCTGCCATTCCTTTTCAAACTGCCTGCCATTACTTTTCAAACTGGCTGCCATTCCTTTTCAAACTGGCTGCCATTCCTTTTCAAACTGCCTGCCATTACTTTTCAAACTGGCTGCCATTACTTTTCAAACTGCCTGCCATTCCTTTTCAAACTGCCTGCCATTACTTTTCAAACTGCCTGCCATTACTTTTCAAACTGGCTGCCATTCCTTTTCAAACTGGCTGCCGTTACTTTTCAAACTGGCTGCAGCGCCATTACCGTTTTACCTTACATCACGACGGCCTATTATACTATGATGGTAAGCTAAAAACGTATAAATCCCGAAATCGTATAATAATTGAGCAATGCTTTCCTTGCTCTGTAATTGTTGTCAGCTCTTGAGCTTACGGAGAGTTGTAGTCTATATTGAAAACGACTTTTCATTCAACATCGATTACGCTCTAAGGGCATTGCTGTTTGACTCCAAGAACCATAACACAATCTCAAGGAATT
>JAMKCF010000361.1:7500-27557 GCA_023634235.1 Pisaster brevispinus | reverse complement strand
AACATGACCGTGCCTTTAATAAAGTATAGGTGCTGCATTAAACCAAAAGATGTAAGCCCAGCGGCGGCTCTAGGGGGGGGGGGGGGCAGGGGGGCAGGGGGGGGGGCAAATGCCCCCAGTTATTTGTTCCCCCGGTTTGCCGCCCCCCCAGTTTTTTCCCCGATGTCGGAAATTTAGTTTAATCCCAAACCATTGCACCCAATTTGTTACAATGTTGTTTGCGCTGTAAATAATAAACTCAATTTCATCCATCATTATTAGTTGGTACCATAAAAAAGCCCAATACACTTTCCCTCTCTGGCAATGTTAATAACATGTGGATTTATTTATCTGTACAAGCTTGGAAACTTGCTATAAGTAGAAATGAATTGTCTGCCCAAAACCACAAGCAGCCATTGTACACCCAGTTCGCACAACATGTCAAATTCACACAGTGCAAAATCTTATTTCTGGAGTGAATTGTATCACACGACATAAACTTGATATTCACGTGGATTGAGGAGTGCTGTAGTTTGCCTACTGCTAGTCGTTGCGCTTAAACACCCCCACTCAAAAATAACGCTGGTGCAAGTCCGTCAACGTGGTAAGTCAATGCTTTTCTGCAGTACAAAATTACATTATAGATTTTTGTTTGCCCCCCCCCTAAATTTAAGTTTGCCCCCCCCCCCCAGATTAACAGGTCTGGTGCCGCCGCTGTGTAAGGCAAGTCCCTTTTTTTTTTTTTTTTTTTTTTTTTTTTTTTTTTGGGGGGGGGGGGAGTAGAGTGATGCTGAATTGGTTTACCTTCGATTTTATACTTGGAAAACACCTGATTCCTTTTTGTTTCAAGTCCTCTGGTCCAACGAATACACCCTACCCCCATCCCAATCAAGGTCAAACTTCGTTTACCACATTTGTAATGTCTACAAATTGCTATAGTTATGTTTTTCTTGTAAACCTCATAACTTTACTCGACTGCAAATACGCAGACGGCAGTGTTTCATAAACTTTGTTTTTTTCATTATCATTTGAATATACAAAACACTCCATCCATGGTAACAATAGAAACACATTATTGTGATAATTACCAACTCTCCAAAACAACTACAAGAACCCCCCCCCCCCAATAAACAAACAAAGACGAACTAACGTCATGTATTAGTAATGCAATTATCAGTGTAAATGAGTGGGAGCCAAACAATACAGAACGAGTGAGGCGTGGGTGCTTTGCGCTTGGGTACACATTACAGAGAAAAGGACACCTTTCCTAGAGAGGATCTTCATGTCTGTTTTGCCAGGCTTGCTTTTTGTTTTTCTTTTTTTTTCTTTTTTTGTATTTGCTCTGTACACAAACATTTTTAACGTCAGTTTTCATGTCAATATAATATGCTCATCAATAACACCCACAACATTTGTGAACATCTCCCCCCCCCCCCCACACACACACACAGTATAACAGTTGTGCGCATCATTAATTCCCACTATAAGTCAGATAAAAAGCGTTTTCAAATCCAGTTCTTTGGCTTTGGTTCTTTCACTCTTTGTGTGCGGATACGTTTTGGGGACCGAAAATTGTTTCTCTTTGCAACTTTCTCAATACACAGTTTTGTATAAGGCGACTACTCACCGCTAGCTCTCTGCTTGTAAAGTTTAAGCGTTCATTGTAAATGTGGGTGTGTCCAAACTTTTCGCTACGATGCGCATGGGCTTTTGTTCAGACTTTCGTGATACAAACGCCACTCTTTGCTTCGTACTAGCGCCGAGCAGAGACAGGTTTTAAGGCGGTAAAACGCTATTCCAGTAGAGTTGTTCAAACAAAAGACAGTTCACGTGTCCTCCTTAGATCGATTCTTGTTGAATTAACATGTCTTTGAAAACAAAATTACGTTAATATTTATCAAATTTAAAAAGGAGATGCGTATTCTCTTTTTGCTAATCACGTATTACTGCCTTTTCGCTGAGGCTAATACGTCCTGTCAAAATGCAACCACCAGTACCTCTCGAAACCTGCATTTCAGTGATCTGATCTTACGCGGGCATGGGTACCGCAACGTTACGGGCATTCCGTTGATATCTTGCGGCAATCTGTGTCTATCCGACCCCCGCTGTTTGTCCATCAACTACTGGGAGCGGGAAAAGCTGTGTGAGCTGAACGGGGCATCAGCGTCGCAGTTCCCGCAAGCCTCGGCTGAGAGTGGCGGGAGCTACTATTATGGGCCGGAAGAAGTAAGTAAATTTCATCATACTTGAGGTAAAAATGACACACAACAACTCATCTGGCGGAAGTCCTTGAAATAGTTTCAAAGTTGCTAAAATGACAATAAATCAGCTAAATCCAATAAAAAGTGCAAATATAAGGTTACGTCTAAAAGAAAAGATGAGTCGTCAACCATACAGTACATTAATTCAAAATAATAACCACAATTTTGTTTACAAAACATTGTACTTCTAACAAGCAACAGTATTTCAACTTTGGTTACATTTAATGGTTAACTTATTTTTATTTTGTACTTATTTTGTATTATTTTTCTTTACTCTTAGTTTTTTGTTATTGTTGTGTTTTGGTTTGTTTTGTATATTTTTTTTCTTCTTCTTAGTCATTTTGTTTCAGTCATCTTTCTCATAAGAACCTTTGATGTAAAAAGGTCATCGTGTTCTAATTGATGCGATATCGTTATTTAGTTATCGGGGTTTCGGCCTGGTAGGCGATACCACCGATTTCGTCGATATTTTTGTTTTAATTGTTTTTGTTATTACTATTATTAGTTGTTCCGACGTTCGGTCGGAACAGCTATTGTAATCGTCGAGATTTTTATATTCTAGTCAGAACAGCTATTGTTTCTGTCGAGAACAGCTATTGTTTTTGTTGAGATTTGTATTATTTTGTATTATTAGCTGTTCCGACCTGTTAGTCGGAACAGCTATTGTAATCGTCGAGATTTTTATTAGCTGTTCAGACCTGTTAGTCGGAACAGCTATTGTAATCGTCGAGATTTGTATTAGCTGTTCCGACCTGTTAGTCGGAACAGCTATTGTAATCGTCGAGATGTTTATGTTTAACTGTTTTAGCTTTCCCTAAAATCGTATTCACTTAGCATTGTCTCTTTCAAAAGCCATATGTCCCTATTATAGAATTATCAGAAGTAGACAAATCATATATCATATTAAAGCTTATTCCTTGAATTATTTTTAGATGTCATTAGATTTTAATTCTTAATTAATTATTCACGTGACAGCAGTATGAATATTTAATTAGTCAATCTTGTGTGGATCATATCTCAAGAAGTAAACATCCGATTCTTAAAATTGTTTCAGTTATAGTCTCATTTCACTAGTATTTTTTCCCTGCCCCTTTTGTTAGTTTCATTATCCTGATGTAGCTTGCCCTCTAATCTTACCCTTTCATGCTTCCCTCATTGCAATATCTATTGTAGAATGCAGTTACCACCTCTATGGTCCAATAATCCACCCGTTCACACTGACCATCATTTATCCTCACTACTTTACTCTTTGGTTCTCAGCCACCCCTTTGTTTGTAAGTTAATAGCTTAGATTTGCTATAATAAAATTAATGGATATGTTTGTGTTTGTGCTCGTTTAAGCCTGTGACGAGGGTCCAGTTTGGATCGAAAGCTAAGGTCCCCTTACTAGTTGTAGGAGATGGCCTTAGCTTTCGATCCAAAACTGGATCTTCGTCAGAGGCATTAACAAGCACAAACACAAACATAACCATTTATAGCAACAACAAAAAACAAGCAAAGGTCAGAGTAGCATCCCCCGTAAAACCCTCGCCCCACCCCTTCCCCAAAGACAGTCTATCACCGCTCAGTAGTAATCAGACGGCTGTTATATGTGGGCAACCAAGGTTCGATAGGGATGTAGAAAGACGTTATGGCGTCAATTTACTTTGATCGTAATGATATTCAAGTGTTAGTGGAGTTTTTTTACAATAAAAACAACTCTTTTTTTATATATTATTTTTAAGTTATTAAAACTAATTATTTCAAAACTGCTTAACCCTAGATGAAGCCATCAGGCACTTTTTAGGTGTCCGTTTTTAATTAAAAAGTAATTACTCCGCCACCAATGACCAGTTCTCCCGGTATTCCCTTGAGAAATGTAAGAAATGTAAGAAATTATGATGTTTTTGCTGACTCATCAAACACGAGGGTTTCATTCAAACAAATGGCTTAGAGACACATGTTGGCTGATCTCAACGGAAATTTTGCTTGAATTTATTTTATTTAGTCACAAGGGTCTATATCCAATAGTTTGGGTGATTTAAACATGGTTGTGTTCTCAAAAAACACGTATTACACGCAAAATATAAAACGGACACTTGAAAAGTACCTGATGGCATAAGTGTGTGATTTTTTTTTTGATGGTGTCACGCAGGGTTAAGGTGGCCATTTCTGTCTTCACATCATATAAACAACTCGAATTTAGGCCATGAGGTGTGTTTTTTTCTTCCTTTCTTTCTTTTACAAAACTGTAACAAAACAACACTTTGAAGCTAAAAGGGACACACCGGCTGACTGTTTACCTAATTTAGTAATGTGCAATGACAGACAATAATTTTTAGATGATTGTTAAATATCACGCAATTAACGAAAAATGTGAAGAAGAAAAATGTGGTCAAAGGGTCAGCTTATACGCATTTCCAGCCGTTGCAACTGTCAAGTTTACGTGACAATGTTGCGCAATGTTGTAAGTAGACTGGTGCTCTGTTTATGTATTAATTATAACAATGGCGAGGCATGAGGATCCAGACGTCATATCCATCAAGCACAAACTCACGTGTAAATAAAAAACAAACCTAAATGGACGTCAGTCCTAGTCGAAGTCCGATCGCGGTCGTCACCAATAACTGTTTCGGTTGAACTTGCCATTGAAACAGTTATTGGTTACGTCGCGAAAACGCACCCAAACTTGTATTCTGTGTACGACGAACTGGACGAACTTACTTGCAATGGAGAACATTTCTTCGACATCCAAGGATCGGTACAAAAAACATCACAAGAAACAACACCCAGAAGGTTGTCCAACGAAAAGTAAAAAGTCCAAAAACACGATAAATCCAAAGGGAAAGCCAGCAAAAGCAGCACCGCGACCACAACACGTCCCGCGTGTTTAGCACAGGCAACACGTTGCAATAGTTAGGGGATAATAGTTAGGGGTACAGAATAAAACCCTCGTAAAAAAACGTAATTGTTGGTCTGGCTCCCAACCCCTCCGACAAGCTCCCAAGCTCACGGCTAGACCGGCAAGCTTGGGAGTTCATGACCCGGGGTTTGTCTCTCTGGCCCCACGAGACACGGCACCGGCTGCACGGGATATGCCCAAAGGTTTAGGCCTACGTTCCGCTAGCCCCCACGCTGGTGAGCCGTAAAACACGCTTCGGTTGCAATGAAATTCTGAATGCGAATCTTACGTTCGATTTTTCATCATTATTTACAAATTGTATCAATAATCTGAATACATAGTCTTTTTTGTCAAATACTCATAAATATTAGTTTAAAAAAAAACAGACTTAAATTTGGTTCAGTAATTAACTTTTATACGGCTGGTAGTAAAACTAACTCGTTTGAAGATCACGTGATTTATCCGAACCACTTTTTTGGTTCGGATATATTACGTGACCTTCTTTTTTTGAAAAATATTCGAAAACGGCAAAATTTGATGGGTTCTTTTAGGAACCGTTCTTCTCCATTCCTGGAAGACCTTTGAAGTCATATTTTAGCCTATTTTGTAGCCCAAACAGCCCAACAAAGTGTGTTACACAACTTGTTACAATGTTAAGCAGGAAATCTGTTGTCAATTAACAGATAACAAAAATTAAAACAAAAGAACTTATAAAGTGAAACTTTCTTAATTTTTTCACTTTACAACAAAAAATACCTTCTTGACTTTTTTTTCTGAGTCTGAACTAGTCATACTTTCAGTGACATCATGCATAATGACGAGAAGGTCATTGCTCCTGTGTACCTGTAACGCTTCCCTCTGGCGTTACTACAATTCGTCTGATCACTGGTGGCTCCACTGCTGAGGTTTGGGGTCGAACCACGGTAGGGAGGGCAACTTAACTCCCGTGAGGGTCTTGTCAGTGTTGAAGCTGCATCATCACGGTGTGGAAGATAGGGGTCTCAAGTCTGAAGACACTGGTTTGAGGCCACTGGACTGTGGGCATGGATACGACCGGGTGTTCTAGACACTTCCTCGGCCATGTTAGCTGACTCTAATCTGTCCTTGTGAGAGTGTTGCCAATGTTGGTCCAGGTCACGTTTCCTGGTAAGTCGGTCGGGGCAGTTGGGGCATGTGTACCTGTTTCTACTCTTCGTGGCGTAGGTTGGCGGAGGAAAAGAGCATCTTCTGGCAGTCTGCACTAATTGTTTTTCCGTGGAGTTCGACTTCGCTCCCGTTTTCGGCTGTCTCCACTCTCCGTTCTTGGTGAAAGGTTACAAGAAAAAATACCGGGTCAATGCGCTTTTCTTTTTCTTTTTTGCATTATTCTAGCACACCAATCACCAAAACGGTATTGGGCTTTCGTTTACTGAGGGGCTCGGACAATCCCCGTTGAGAGTCTTGGCATACTTCAACATTCGGCTGACTTAACGGCACGGGCACGGGCCTCACTGTGATCCTGATGCCATAAGTCCTCCTGCGGACTGGCACCGCCCCGCAATCGAGGCGAGAGGCGCGTTTTGTCTTCCTACCCACCAAGGCGTAGTACTTTTGGCTTTTGCCACCCGTTGTATTCTGACAACATCACTCAACCCATGGGTGAAAATATTAGACCCTATGAGCCATTCTGTTTCGGCTAAAGTTTCGGAGACAACCCCGCTGTCATAGTCCCAACTTTCACCACCACCGCACTGCCAATTCAGTTAAAACCTTTGCCTGTTTCGGCTCTGAGGTTGTATTGCCGACTTTGGCACATGCAGATTTTGGGGGTTGAATTCGGGCTGCCTCAAAAGAAGATTCCTGTCTCTCTCTCAAATCACTTAATTACATAGCTAGAAACATCATATTTTTTCTTCACGGGGTAGACCACACATTACGTCCATCTCTTTTTGGAGTGATACCCGTGCTGTCGTGGGGTGAAGCACGACAAGACTTTAAAACAGATTCACATACTTGTCCCAATCCTCTAATTGGTCGAGACATGGGTGCTAGCGTAGCAGTTAACGTTAAGTTGAACCGTTACACATGACCAACACTGGGGGGGGGGGGGGGGTAAAGCGTTATGCTCACTTGAGTCCTGGAATAATTTCCTCTCGACTTGTCGACCCTGGTCGGTTTGTATTTGACGGGCACGCCGAGTCTACTGATAACCCAGTCCACTAGCGCTCAAGTGATGGCTTTGGATTGTATGGTTGGTATCGGATAGGACCCCATCCACTTACTGAACGAAGCGATAGTAATCACTGGTCTCGGGAAAAGACCCGTAATGATGATTGCAATCCTCTCAAGTCTATACCAGAGCTATGTTGCCTTAATGGAGCTCTCATTCTTTTCTACGGCAACTTTTGCTTGGAGCACTCCAATCATCTTCAGCACCAGTCCTTGACACTAACAACAGTTAGAACTGAGCTTTCACCCTTTTATACAATTTTCGTAATCCCACATGATCCCCGGTAGGTGAGTCATGTAGTTGCCTGTTGGATATAGCTACGAGGTACCGGATTTCTCCTCTAGAAGCTCAAAAAGAGAATTTAAATCGGCCACTCTGTGCCGACACATGGCGGTCTTGGGCATCCGTAATCAATCAAAATTGATTTACTTTGCTGTAAAACAGGATGCTTTCTTTGTCTGTTTTTGTGGAAGCGTTGAATGCAAAAATCCCGACAACCAATCCGGCTCAGTTGCAATTACTAGGTGTGCAAACTCATCATCTCGGGCGCAGACTCATCTGAGAACTTCCTGTTGATGGTCGTTCGTTTTGCTCATCGGCTGTAGTGTTCGGTATTGGTGCCTCTCCCAGTCCTCTTGGGAACGTTTACAGTGCCGGCAAGGCATTCTCGACATAGTATCGGCATGTCCATGCCTGCGTCCGGGTCCGTGCTCTATTACGAAATTATACTGGGCTAAAACTTGAAGCTATCGGGCTGTTTTCCCACGGGGTTCTTGAACTCCCCCCCCCCCACCCCATAAACATATTTTTTAAAATGTAATGCTCCACGGTATGTTCGAATTTCGAGCTTGCGTTCATACATTTGATAAAAGCTCTTTCTTAGTCACACAATAAGTCCTTTCACTCTTAGTGAAGGAACGGCTATCACACGTTTTTATTCTTTCAACTGCACACTCGTCACTTTGCGATAACACGACTATTATACCAAGGTCACACTGGCATCCGTATCAAGAATAAAGGTGCTGATAGCCATTTGGTAAGCTAGGATGGGGGACGTAAACTAGTCGTTGTCTTGGATGGTCAAATGCTTGCTGAAGCTCACTGGACAAAATTGAGCTACGTCCCTTTTCCCGTCAACTTATGAATGGGACTTTCCAGTTTTGTCAAATCAGGGACAAAACAGCGGTATTGCGAGGCAATGATGATCAAATTACGAGCAATCTGATGTCCACCTAACACCAGTTACACAGTCACTGCTCTACTAACTGGCATGCTTATGTCGCTTACAACCTATCGTTGCCTTGTTGTTCTTGTGGCAATTTCTTAATAATACCACAGTAAAGAAACATCTAGGTATAAGCCCTCGCAAACGGCCTTTGTTCTGTATTTGAGTTTCGGCATTTATGTCATCTTATAAGGGTTTTCTGATTAAGTATTTCTCTAAGGGGTTGCGTGACATGCACGGGTGCATGTTGGCTACCCTCTTTCTTCCAAAGGACAGCTGCCTCAACGGCTGCCATACGACAACAGCCCAAGCGCTGGAAAGTTCGCGCACACATCCGGAGACAGGATGCCAGAACCAGGTCAATCAACAGCACCACGACACGAGTTTTTCGCCGCAATACTAAAAAATATATAAATCCTTAAGAATTCCTGCAGTTAAATGACTGATTATGCTTTTCGAACACGTGCTCATGAACTCCACTTATCCTTTTGCAGAATATCAGTTTTTCCACTGAGAAAAGATCACAGCAGCCGTGTGAGGAGGAACGCAACAATGGTAAATATGCAGCATTTTATTGTCTTCTAGTTGTTTATCCTTAAAGTTCGTAGTTCACACCGCATGGAGGCATATCATTCTGCAATCGGACATGCAACTTGTAAATACTAAAAAGAGGAGTCTGCCTTTGGTAAATCTGTACCTTGTTTTCTAGTTTTCCTTAGAGCAAAAAGAAATACGAGGTAATTAGGTTGAAGGAGTTTACTGTTTTGCCGTTTACTTAATTTAGTTATGTATAATCATTTACTTTATTTTAACGATGTTTTTGTT
Source organism: Pisaster brevispinus (assembly GCA_023634235.1). Lineage (NCBI taxonomy): Eukaryota > Metazoa > Echinodermata > Asteroidea > Forcipulatida > Asteriidae > Pisaster > Pisaster brevispinus. The sequence goes on along the minus strand of JAMKCF010000361.1, from coordinate 18,177 downwards.
TGGTTTTTTTTAAGAAAAACAATAGACGAACTAAAGGAACGTAGAGTTTGTAAGCAATTAACGAGAAATGTCAGGGGAAAAGCAATGGCCAATGGTCCGTGAACAGTTTACCAGCCGATGCAGGTGTCAAATTTAATTGACATTATTCATACGCAATGTGGCAAGTAGACTGCTGGTGTTCTGTTTGTGTAAAACACACTTCAAACAAAAATAGCCTTATGAACCCCCATTACAGAGTCATAATTGTTGTGTCGTCTTGTAGCTTATGACAATCGGTACACACAAATTTGACACAGACTTCCAGTTCAAACGGAAATTTTAAATTGTATTTAAAATAAATATAATACCCTTAAACCAGGCAATCTTTACAACATCGGTAAGGTCTTTAAAATATATGTTTCGCCTCTGCGACGAGCAGTCACTGCAGATGCCTGAGGCTGACTGCCTATTAGGGATTATGCATTCAACACCGGTTATCAACCTGGTCTCAGCTGGCTTATTGGATAAACAGTTGTTCCCCTAGCGGGTGTTTATTGACGTCGATTAAATGTTGCGTTTTAAGGGGGTGATTATACCGGTTGATCAGGTGTTGAATATTTTGTAGGTTGAAGAAATACCATTGGTACTGTTTTATTCCAACTAAGAATGACAACAACTTCAACAATAATCACTTTCATAGATATGATATTCTATATCTGCCATCTTGCATCTCGCATCTCGCGTTATCGAATTTTGCGTTGTTATCGATCTCGCCCTCGCGTTATCGAATTTCGCGTGAGGTTTTCAATCGCGCGTTATGTTTTCAATCTCGTCTTAGATTTCAATCTTGTTTAATCTCACTCACTCCATACGTTTCTCAATCTCGAAATTCGCCTTTTCGAATCCCGCAAAAGTTTTTCAATTATTTGGTCTGGGGACCAGACTATCATTGATGGTGTTTGTCGTGCGCCCGGCTACCACACTGCATTCTGCCGGACACCAATCGTCACACGACGTGTTGTTGTTCCGCCCAAACCCAACAATCGATTAAAAACCTAATTCGTGAGATTGGAAACCTAATTCGTGAGATTGGAAACCTAACTCGAAATACGAGAACACGAGATGAGAAATTGAAAGCCCACCTCTAGATTCGAGAACACGAGATGGGAGATTGAAAACCTAACGCGAGATTCGAGAACACGAGATGGGAGATTTAAAACCTAACGCGAGATTCGAGAACACGAGATGAGAGACTGAGAACCCAACGCGAAATTCGATAACACAAGATGCGGGATGCAAGGTTGCAGGTGTATACCATACTATCACTTTCACTAATGACTGCATACACGAGGTGCTGCAACTCACCCTCGTAGCATTCACGGCCTGCAGTTTTGCCAACACTAAACAAGCTACATGTACATGTACCACCAACAGAACACGACTCAAATTAGTGTCAATTAGTACAGACAGCAATTACAAGAGAGGAAGAGCCCCCTGATACACTTGCATCGCGCTTAGGTAACCACGCACAGGGCACCAGCCACACTTGCTAACGCATGGAATGTAGCAAGTGCACTAGCAAAGCGTTAATGTTACGTGACCCTTTTTTTTCAGACGACCCGATCTTCTTCGTGCCAGAGAGGTATCCAAGCGCCGACTTGACACAGGCCAGCGAGCGTTGTGCACTGTGTGACATGCAACTGTGTACACTGTATCAGTTGAAAGCTGCCTACGATGCAGGTTATCGTAATAACCAATGGGGTCTGGTTTCCGTACAAGGGAGAGACGCAAGGGTGACGTCGTGCGGAGGCTACTACGATAGGCCGGGCGAGTGTTTCTACGTAGTAGACGGTTATGAGGAGAGAAGCCTAATTCCAAATACAGACCGAATGGACCCTTTCCTCCCAGCACACTGCTGTTATACTTGCCACTTGGATCAAAGTAAATGTCGTTCTTAGGCATCAATAAACATTTACTTAGAATTGGAAGTAGAATGGATGTGAATAACTATTGTCATTTACTAAACACAAATTATGTGGATATTCCAAATACCCCACAAACATACATAATTTAACATTCATAGCTAACACGTCAGAAAAAAGGGAGAGAAGCATATGATTTTGTGTTTTTCCCTATGGCAGGCAACTCCGTGCTTTCCGACAGTAAGAAGAACATTGGATCACAGAAAACTTTTTGACAAGGTTTTTGCGTTATACAATGACAATTTCCCCTCTTTAATGTTGGCTGGAACTTTTGACATGGAAGCTAAAACTACAAAAGATACTTCGTCCTACATTATGTTTCGCCTTCATGTTTATATTTTTGTATTTGCCATTGCAGGATTCCCTATCTTTAGAACCCCCGACCTTTCTCCTAGTCTTGACTTGACGGTGGCTTCAGAACACTGTGCACTGTGTGGGATGGCGTTGTGTTCATTGGCTCAGTTGAAAGCTGCCTACGATGCAGGTTACCGCGATGACCACTGGGGTTTGATCGACACGCTAGGTCGACACCTTAAGGTGATGGTAATGTCCTGCGATGGATACCACCACACAACTGACACTTGTTACTTTGTCGTTGAGGGCGGTGCTGAAATTGGTTTAATTCCGATATCACCAAATTCAGAAACATCTGAATATGCATACTGTTGCCTTACTTGTCACGTATATGAAAGCAAGTACTTTTCACATTCGGGTCATTCGCGTCTTACATTCATAATGCATAAAACAATGTAAATAATTACTAAGTAAATAACCGGGGCACAAACTACAGCAGCGTTTTTTTTAGTTCCTGTACTTGTACTTGTAATTTTCATTATCAGTAGTATTATTATAAACACCCAATGTAGTCGATGTTATATCTTGTAAGAGATGTGGACTACAGTATGTGGGAGAGACTAAGACCAAACTCATTCTTCGCTTTGCGAACCATGTCTCTTCCAAAGAAACTGTATCCCGTCTTCATCCACTTCAACAACCTTATAATCACAGCGTCAAAGATGTTGAACTCATTGTGACTGAGGCTTGCAATGGTGATGACACTCACCGCAAACTCAGAGAATCACACTGGATTCACCAACTCAAGACGGTCCAACCCTTTGGACTCAACGTAAACACTGGTATTAAATAACTTCCCATCCCTCCTTTCACTTTTGCTTGTTTTTTCTTTGATGTAAAATAAATACAGTTACTGTAAATAACACGTTCTCTCCACTGCTCCATTTTTACGCTTCTTTCTCTCAAGAAGTTTTTAAAAATCAACCCGTTAATAACCTATTCCCTTTGCAGAGGATTTTATTAACCCGCTCTCTCTGCAGGTTCCTCTTGCCTATGTTTAACTTCTTACACTGATTCTTTTATTCTATAATTACTTTTACCTGTTCTCCTATTGTTAGTTACATTTTCTTATGCAGCTTGCCCTCTAATCTAACCCTTGCATGCTTCCCGCATTGTATTGCCTACAATGTGGTACCACCTTTATGGTCCAGCTATCCACCCTTTCACGCTGAGCACCCTTTGTCCTCACTACTTTACTCTGATTTGTTGTTATCCACCCCTTGTTTGTAAATTCATATCTCTGATTGGCTATATTTTCCCGTTTTTTCTGGATACTCTCCCTTAATCCTCTTTTTGCTATTAATGGATATGTTTGTGTTTGTTCTTTGTTATGCCTCTGACGAAGGTCCGGTTTGGATCGAAAGCTAAGGCCATCTTCCCTACTAATTTTATATATAAATATTTTTTTCTTTACTTTTTTTTTTACATTTTCCACTTTTCAGGATACCCGATCTTGATAACGCCAGAACTTTTTCCCAGCGCCGACTTGACGCAAGCCAGAGAGCGTTGTGCACAGTGTGATATGCAACTGTGTTCATTGGCTCAGTTGAAAGCTGCCTACGATGCGGGTTACCGTAGTAACGAATGGGGCCTGATCAGCATTCAAGGACGAGACGCAAAAGTGACACAATGCGGCAACAGCTATTATGGGAGCACTTGTTACGTCAACGAGGAGACAAGATTCATCCCAAATACACCAAGACCATTTGTAACCAGCCCGATTTACTGTTGTAAAGCATAATACCAATGAAGGAGGAAAGGAAAATATGACACTGGTTAAGAATTTTGCATCAAAGTGGACGGACTTCTTCTGAAAGATTAAAAATGAAAGGGGTTTTCAGATTGTTTCATTCATGGTTTCATCGAGGCCAAACTCCGAATTTTGTTTTACTCTTAATTTTAAATTTCCAGTAACGTACACATAAATCAAAGGTAATCATTTCAGTAAATCAAAGTATTACTTATGGAGATTAAAATAACCACATGTCGAACAATACGCAGAGTAATAAGTTTGGCAGGTACGACCGTTTTACCACCACAACCGCCACCACCGCCACTACCACCACCAAGAGCGGGGCAGGCCCGCGAGAGCGGGGGGTGCTGTGGGTGCTGCAGCACCCCCCAATATTTTGGATGGGGGTGCTGGTATATACTAAAGCACCCGGAGCCGGAATATTATACTAAAGCACCCAGAGGGATAAATACATACAAAACAGAAAGCACAAAAACAAAAGCAAACAAACAAGCAAACAAAAAGCTTAAACATACATTAAATCACAAATATTTAAGGAACTTAAAAAAAAAAATTAAATCACAAAACAAAAGTGATATGCAAAAAAAAGACAGTAAGAAATACTTCAATAGATATAAAAAACACCTGTTTTCAAAGTTGAGGCCTACATAAAATACAAATAAATACAAGCCGAAAAAATGATGTAAATAATTCAACAAGTTCCCATTGTAAAAAGTAAATACATTTAGATGCACATTGTTTTTAAGTAACTCAAAAATAAACACACATTTCACAAACAAAAATAATCATACTGCATACAGAAACTATTAAAATATATTAATAAAAAGCTTAGTACGTGCTTTTACAATGCAGATTTTAAAAGTGGGAAACACCATGAGCGAGTAACACACTGCGCGCGCCATTGTCATGATGATGAAAGAAGTTGACATAGATCATTTCATCGTTATTATCATTTTACAACAAGTCAACTGAGAAATGGGGAAATTAATAATAATCTATCAAAGCCTATACAAATATTTTGTTCACGCTTATAAAAAAAATCGCAATAAAAACTACAGGTAGCCGTTAACGAGAGGCACTTATTGTTCCCTTCGCACTTATCACTTCTGAACCTGACATACTCCGTTATTCATGTCAATAGGCCTATTAACGAAAGAGACGATAATTGTACGTAAAGAACTAGCCTTGGAAATATGTTAACATTTGGACCACAATTCTAGTAATTTACTGCACGAGTCTCGAAAATTAAACATCTTTTCAGCATACTCGAGCGATAGGAATGGGGTCAAAAATATCCAGACCACGAAGGTTTTTGGACCATAATGGAGTAAGAAATAGGTAGACTTGGTACCCTGTGGTCACGTTCAAAAGACAGTGCAAGTCTGGTGACGAAAAGGTCACTATTGAGCTTCCGGGCACCTCGAAGCCATCAGCTAATGGGAGATTAATGTGGGTGCAATTTTAGGTGATTTTTTTAAATTTTAAATCTCTTGTTTCCACATCAAAAACATTTTGGTAAAATGGCTACATTTTAAACTAACAATTTGATAAGTAAAATTTTCATAAAATCAGGAAACTTATAGACATGAAGAAACCCTGCTCAACATCCTATCGCTTTGAGCGGCTGGGCGGTCCAGTGGCTACCTTTTAGCCACTAGATAGCCCAGTCGCCCAAAGCGATACACTGTAACATGCGGTGGAAAACTCTCACCAGCTTGTGCTTGTAGAAAAAACGTGGCATCGAAATAAAACTAAATAGCCATCGGTACGCTTTGTTCAAGTCAATGGCAATCATTATTAATTACTAATTTCCCCTGACTGGTAAAATGTTAATAAGGGTGAAATTATTTAGCTTTAATGTAATTTTTCGTTCACCACCGTGGCAATGCCAAAAACGTATGACTATATTGTAAGCAATTAATCAGTGAGCATTTGATGACAGGGATAATTAAGCCTTCAGAAACTATTGTGTTCATCCTTGTAAAAAATTAACGAGAGGCACTTATTGCTCCCTTGGGTCTTATCACTTCCAAATTTGACATATTCCGTTATTCATTGACAATATTAACGAAAGGACGATAAATGTACGTAAACAACTACAGTCGACTCTCGTTAATACGAGCTCGGAAGATACGAGACGCCGGTTAATACGAGGTATTTCACCGGTCCCCAACTGTCCTATGCGTGTTTCAATGTCTTAAAAAACGGAAGATACGAGCACGGTCGTAACGAGAACACGGATAATACGAGGTATTTTTGCGGCCCCATGATGACAAAATGTATTGGTTTTCATACTTTTATAGCGAGATCGGAAAAATATTGTTGCGTAAAAGCTTACCCGTTCAGTCAGCCAAGTTTCTGAAATAAAATGCTCGTTGCCAAACTATTTATCGGATCGGACCGGCTACACGGTTCCGTCCGATCCGAAAATCAGAAACATTACGCTGGTAACTCATGCTTGAAATACTACTTCGCCTACACGCTTAGCGGCTACCAGCGAAAACAACGTTCAGCTTAGGCGCTACGCAGTATCGAATCTGTCACATCATGGTCACATGAACGGCAAGTTTGGCATGACTTTGCTATGATTTTTACTTTGAGTTATACAAAATATTAAATTTCTATGATCATAGTCAACAAAATTGCATTTATCATTGATATTTTTGTGTACAGGATGCTCGTAAGAACTGTACTAGGAAGCCAACCGCTCCGTTCTAGCCTAGACACGTGTGTAGTGCATGCACTATGACGACGTGTGTATACAGTACATGTACATGTACATGTATACAGTACATGTACATGTACATGTACGTGTAAATAGTGCGCTGCGTTTAAGACGAGGTTCGGATAATACGAGGAAAACGGGCCAGTCCGGCGGACCTCGTATTAACGAGAGTCGACTGTATGCATTGGAAATATTTTTCAATTTGAGCCACGATCTAGTAATTTACTGCAAAAGTCTCGACATATCTTTTCACCCAACATCGCCTCGTCATTTTGGGGTAGTCATTTTGCAAATTACACTTATAATATTCCTGCCTCCCCCCCCCCCATAAAAAGGGAGAGATTTATGTGCCAAATCGTGTCTCTAGTTGTACGAAAGAGCATTTTAAGAACGCGGGCCCGGACCTTACACCGTATACGACAATTGTCTTTGAAAAAAAAACAGCACCCCTTTGCAAATATTTGTTCTCGCGGGCCTGGAGCGGGGTTGATCAGTTGTATGGTAATCGCGCAACAATGGTCTCTAATTAGGGGTTTGACCTAATAGCCGAACCGCCTGTTGTTTGCGGATCGATATATCTATGCATATATATATATTTTAGGCTTTGAGACCTTTTGTTATTGTCGAAAATATTATAAGGTGTTTACGCATTTGTTTTCTTCATGTATTTATCATATTTTTTTCAAACACAGAAAAGGTAATAAATCTCCAGGAAACATTTCCTTGTTTCCTCTGAATCCAAAGCCGTTTTCAGCTTTGTAATTTCCTACGGCATGTGTAATTTGCCTTCATAATTTTTAATCTGTGCAGTAAAACAACTCAACGAAAAAACAACACAAAAAACAATTCCCTTTTCTGCTGTGTACATGTCTAATAAACTGATATCAAGTGCGTACTATAAGTTGTCTCTCATTGTTTTTTTTTCCTTCTATTTCAATGAGTTTGTTCTTGCTTATAGTCAAACCATGAACGAAACAGCGGCAAAGCCACACCGGGGGGGGGGGGGGGCGCTTTGCACTGACCCAAGATGCACCCCATCTCCACGAAAACAAATTGCGATGTGCTTATAAAAATAAAGCACAGAAAAAGACAATGAAAAGAGAGGCACGTGCGTGTTTGTACAATCTACCGCAGTGAACGATCGCCACAAAATGCCACGAACATAAGATGACGTTGGTACCCTGCAGCGTCTCACTTTCATAATGAAAGAATGACCACATCAATAACAACATTCATTCCCCTTGCCCCAACCCCACTTCAAAGCAGAGCCTCCTCCGTGCCCCCCCCCCCCCACCCCATCCCCTGCGCCGCTGTTATAAAAAGTTCATACTGTACAGTCTTATAGTGAAACTTATTGACAATTACTTACAGTCATCAACGAATTCCCAAGATTCCCAGAATACATGTACAACGAAAACATAGAATGGGACGTGCACCGTGCCTCATGTCGAGCGCAAAATTCAGTTGTGATGGCGGCTGACGAAATAATTAATACTGACTTTCGAGTACCGCCCTCACTGAGGTCGATGAAAAACCGCAATTGGTAGACTGGTCCCCCTTCTTTATCCGCAACAATAGAGACATGCACTGGTCTTACAGACCCAGTGATTTCATTGGATACAGTGATTTCAATTTGATGAACATGCAGTGAAGTAAGCTTTTCATATCTGCGTTAAGATTGACGGCGAATCTCTGTTTGAAATTAATGTTAGGTCAAAGGTACTTCTGGCAACATCCGGTCAGGCTGATAAATTGCGTTATTCATGAGCCTTGAAGTGTGACGTCAGATGTTCAGGCTGGCCATGACAGTCGTGTGTGTCCCGTACACATGTGAGCGATTTTAGTATTGAATAAAGGTGGAAGCTGGGCTTCATTCAAGTCTTCCTTATTTGATCATCCGGAATTCTACGACTGCTTGGCTCAGAATTCCCAATGGTTTCCTCGGATGGCATAATATTGGGGGGGGGGGGGGGGGTAAAAGTTAAAAACAACATCTCCCGTGTAGATTTGAGCACTGAATCTGCGTGTAAAAACTTGCGCTCACCTAAAGAGTATTTATTGCAGCCGTGAGTGAGGGCGCCATTTGAAGTCCTTCGCATTCATTGTGCAGGTTTTTGAAGCTCAGCAAATAACTTGAAAATATATATTCGTACAATAATTCCAGCAACATCACCAAAATACAGTAACAACACATTCAGATTATGTTACTATAGTATTATTATGGCTTATCAGCCCACCTGGATACTAACACACATAACTTCTAATAAAACAGGCCAGTGGAACTTCTTTCTGAAGGAGAACATAATTGCTTTATTTATAACAAAACCTAACTTAAATAAACAAAGGACTGATACTTCCCCCTTCCAGACGAGGCTTACCGCTACTGGTGATCATGGTGACCTAAGTACCATACCAAAGGTAGTCCCAAAACAGTATAAGTGGCGTTTAACAGGGGCTTGTTTATGGAAAAGGCAATCAGCAAAAAACAAATTAATTTCGCCCCCCAAAAAAAAAATTAAAAAAATAAAACAAATAAATAAATAAATACATAAAAAATAAATAAATAAAAATAAACACCAATAATAATAATAATAATAATAATAATAATAATAATAATAATAATAATAATAATAATAATAATAATAATAATAATAATAATAATAATAATAATAATAATAATAATAATAATAATAATAATAATAATAATAATAATAATAATAATAATAATAATAATAATAATAAAAATAATAATAATAATAATAATAATAATAATAATAATAATAATAATAATAATAATAATAATAATAATAATACAAAAATAAAAATAAATTAATAAAACAATTATCATTGTTTTAAATGATACAAAAAGTGCAACCCTTGTGTCCCCTAAAATGTTACCCTTTATTTTAGCACTTCTGACGTCATATTAAGTATAGATTGTCACCTAGAATGTGCACTACAAAATGCCGCAACAAATAAAATCGTGTGATGACGTCAGGTTACATGGTAAGGACTCCATAGACCGTGTGGGTTAGGACACGTAGGTCCCGTGTGCTAGGGTTGCGTGTGCACGGTAAGTTGTTCCCCTTACTTCTTCGGGGAAATTGTCAGCAGAGAAATGCAAAGTTGGCAAGCTTGTATCAACTTGAAACTTTGCATGCACTTGGGCCATAACTTTAACAACATGCAGGCAGGCGGGTAAAAACAAATTTTGTTTTTTATAATGGAATGTATTTTATAGTATGGAAAGTAAACTGAATATCAAGCCAAGGAAAACGTTGCTTGAAAGACGGCTTTGTTTTTTTTTAGGTCCTTAAATTCCACCATAATTGATTGTTTACAGTTTGACGTCAAACTCACAAATGCTACTCGTGCCTCGTTATAGTAATGCAACCAGTTGAACGTTATGCAAACTATCGGTGTCACGTCGGAGTATTCACCAGACTAGCCATGGAGACCGTCGGAGGAGCTCGGTGCGTTCTCCCCGTACTCATGCTAGCGATATCATCATCCATTGCAATCGCGGCTCGTGATCCGTGTATAGTTCCTAAATGGTGCGTTATGATTGATTATGTATTAGTGGGTTTCAAAGACAAAACCATTCAGACCGAGACACAGAAATTATGCCACGTTGCTTGCAAAAACTTCAGCTGGTGTGAATCTTCAAACTACGAGATGACATCGGGTCAGTGTCAGCTCAACGTTGCTTCACATTACGATGACTCTAAGGGATTGGTGAACAAACGAGGCTGGGTTTACTCCTATACTTGTTTGAAGGTAAGCTAAGGTTGTTGAACTAATGTTTAAAATTACTTATTTCAGGCTAAAATACTGAAACATTTCCCGAATTATTTTGGTAAGCCTGACTCAATTCAGATTTCATC
>JAMKCF010000361.1:0-2500 GCA_023634235.1 Pisaster brevispinus | reverse complement strand
AGACATCAAAGAATTAGTGTAGGGTGGACCGATTTCCTTTTATAAGACATCATCTTTGCGAGTAAAGTTATATACAACAAAACAGTTTGGATCTTCGTGCATCGTTGGAGAATACAATAACTAGGACTAGGCATACATGTATTCCACTTTACGAGGCCGAGCACTCATTACACATCGAGTATGTGTATACTTTCTTAAAATACGCGGGGCTATTATTTTCCAAGTGAAGTGTTGACAACAAAAATGAAGCGTATTTTATGTTCTATTGTGGTTTTTTTCCCGCGCTATGGTAACCATGATAACGGGCAAATTGCGACCATCAGTTTTTGCATGGAGTTTTGTATACTGCTGCATGGTGTTCTTGGATCCGGAAAAATTGCCCAATGACCCTTTACAGTACATTATTTACCCTACATTTTTACAGTGTAATATTCCACCAAAAAGGCCAACCCGGATATTGCTATAGTTATTCGAATTTACAGTGCTCTTATACATGTAGTTTATTATTTCTCCCATGAAAATGTGGGAAAGTAGCGGTCTGTGGGAACATTACGGCGTTGATGAAGAAGAGTTGGTGTTTTTTCCGTCAAACACTCCTGATTTGAGTGATATCAGTTTAAGTGACCAAAGAAGTTCTCGAGAAAAAGGGACATGACAAAACACGGAGGGGCAAATGCCCCGTTCGCAGAGCTGAGCAACACCTATGTGTTAAGTCCCCTGAGTATACGCAAATGTTGGGTAGGTGGTACTGACTGTTCCACACAATTCAACATACATTCTGTGCATTTACAATGATGTTTTATATATAAATGACTTATTTTTCTGCCAAGCTCTTATCTATGATTGTTTTAGCTTTTTTATTTAATATTTTAATTAATTGTGTTAATTAATTATGTTTAATTAGTGAAAATATAAAATTAGCGCCATCACAGCATTCATAACATTGCCCCACGCCTAACATCTGGCTTTTACATAATGGGGGTGGGGGTGGGGGGGGGCTAGCAATAAACTACACTCAGTCATGGAGGCTTCTCCATGACCAAATAAACTCCACCAGTTACCGTCATCTGACCGTCTGCAATAAACTACCCAGCCATGACAACACAAATTATCTGTTCAAGCCAGCAAAACATGAATGACAGGTCATTACCCAAGTGAGCTGACACAGCTTGACTGGGGGGGGGGGGACGACTGGTTGCAAACCAGACACATAGCCACAGCTATCGGCAAGACGTCAGACACTTGCTACACACAAAGAACAGACGGCTCAACTTATGAAAGGGTTAGATCTTGGGAGGTCTGTATTTGACATGGGATATTTATGTGCTAAGTACATGAGTGCAAATAGTTTTCTGCCCCTCAAAAAAAAAATCTGGGACCTGACACCTCCCCCACCCCCTCTTAGATATGTGGAATGGTCTTGTCTGGGATGTTACGGAATTTTCATGCTCCTTCGCTTCACTTTTACGCATGAAAAACAGTTTCATTCTAAGGAACGACATAATAATTACACTGACACATCCTTTCTGAATCTATAAGTATTTATTATTCAAAGCATGGGAAGCGGCCGCCTTGACCGGTTGAACATTAATAATAATAATAAATTATTGTTAATATAGCGTCTTACATAAAAAATCTCAAAACGCTGTACAGACAGTTTTTACATATTAACATTAAGCTAAAAAGAGATAAGCAAAAATACAGCTAGATTATATTATTGTACAAAAAGACCGACACAAATACAAACAATGAGTTAAAACAACGACACAACAATGAAATAAAACAATAAGAGTCAATCTACACAACACACCACAAGAAAAAGCAATACATAAAAAGATTCAAAGGTAATGCCTTTTAAAAAGAAATGTTTTAAGTTTTGTTATAAAAATCCCACAGTTGATGATGGTCCTCAAATGAGTAGGAAGTTGATTCCACAGAGTTGGTGCATAAATGGAAAAAGCACGATCACCATGTCTTACTGGGCTTTGGGCCTACTTTGGAATGATGAAGTTTGACTCCATCACAACTTCTTGTGCGAATACTGGAAACGTAAATTGAAATTAATTCTAAAAGATATCGTGGGGCGGATTTACCTTGATGAATAAGTTTTAAAATAACACAGAGGATTTTATACTCAACGCGCACTTTGACTGGAAGCCAGTGTAAATCAAAAAGAACTGGTGTCATATCTGAACGGCGATCAAACCGTTTCCTAATAACCAGACGGGCAGCAGCATTTTGAATATGTTGTAACTTCTCAAATTGGTAATTGTATAAACCAAAATATAAGCTATTGCAATAGTCTAACCGGGATGTAACAAAGGCGTGTATAAGCTTTTCAGTATTTGATTGGTCCAAAAATTTCCTCAATCTACCAACCCGCCAAAGCGAGTGAGATGCAACCCTACACACATTAGATATATGAGCATTCATGGTGCCACTCGAGTCAAGTACCACCCCCAGATCACGAACTGTATCAGAGGCCATAATACGAACATCA